>JAIUZE010005343.1:0-24068 GCA_022085475.1 Heliosperma pusillum
ATGGTTTTCTCCTCTCGGTCTCAAACCACCCTAGGGATTTTCCTAATTAACTCTCGTCCGCTTAGGAGTCACCTATCAATTCTAAGCAAGCCTTCCCTTCCAATCTCTCGATCCAGGTCGGGGTTAACTACCTAGCCTAGTCTCCTGCGTGCACTCATTCGACTAAACCTCAATTAAATTGCTTAAACTGATTCTCACGACTAACTAAAATAATCTCTCCTAACATGCCTCTACTACAGTTTCCCTCATCCCAACATACAAGAGAATTAGCTACTCATATTATTAACGATGCTTACTAAGACGATTAAACATATGACGATAGACATAATAAAATCGCAATTAACAAGCATGACAATAATAAAGCAGTAATTAAGAAGAGAAAACAGTAATTAAGACTAAAGGTTAAGAAGTAAAGAGAGAAAAGAAGAAAGGAGTTTACAATCTTAGCAAATCCGGCGTAAAGAACAAATCCTACGTCGATAAACCCAAATGCAAACCAAAGATAAAGTTCAGAAACTAATGGAAGATTAATACTAACGATTCCGAACCCTAATGGTTCTGAGTCCTAATGACTCCCAATGATTCTAATGACGACGAATAAGAGTTTATATAATGCAAAACACGACTCTTAAACCCTAATTAAGCTATGGACTTAAGGCCCAAGATAGATTCTACTCGATCGAGGGAAAATACCACTCGATGGAGGACTTTATTGGAGAAAATCACTCGATCGAGTAACAATTCTACTCGATCGAGCAACTTTTCAGCAGCAACCACTCGGTCGAGCACAGGACAGCTCGATCGAGGTCTTTTCTCTTCAACGCTCCTCGATCGACCAAATATATAATCAATCGAGGTCTTTTGGCATGGCACAAAGTGTTGGACATGGCTTTGGACTTGATTGCGAGCGGTTTCACGCTTTCCCATGCAAGAGCTTCTGTTCCGTTCCTTCCATTCTCCTAAATGCATGCAAAGTGGACTGTTTCGGCTCGGTTTCCGCTACTACACAGCTTGTACCTACAAAATAGTAATGAAAGTACAAAGTAGCCAAATAGGGGCATATGGCGATATAATATCACTTAAATGACATAGAAATGCGTGCATAAATGGACTAGAAAGTCTATATAAAATACACGCATCAGTAACCTTTACCACATTATCAAATTTTTTCTACCAAACACAAGAAAGTATCCCTAGTTCTCCTCGAGAACTCTACGGATGTTCTTGTAGGCTATCCAATGACTCTCATGTGGATTGATTTTTTTTAGGCTTGTCATGCTCCCAGCATACAATCCATTTAGGTATGTGCCTGTAATGGCATTCATGATTGGTCTCATGTGATCAACAACTCTTAGGTTCAGTGGATGACTATGACCCTTTCATAGTGATCCCACTTTCATCAATATGAATAACCTATTTTAACTTGTTGAAATAGATAAAAGATCTTATCAATATAAGACACCTTTTAAATTCCAAGCTAAAATCTTCTATTCCACAATAGATTTTGATATTAGTATACATGTTGCCCTCTTTCATCCAATATTAAAATCCAACCATTCCTTTCAAAAAGGTAACACAAATACGTTAGTCACAATGAGTGATACGTCATTCACGTGGAAAACAATTTCTCCCACTGAACTTCATGTCTTTACATGATAACTTTAACTCCCACTTAACTTCATGTCTATACATGACATTAACTCCCACTTAACTTCATGTCTATACATGATTATTTCGAGAATTCGAGTGAAAAATTCTTATATCTCATAATAGAAAAAATCATCATAACCTCTAGGTAGAAACTTTTAGGCTTGTGTCATGTACACATCCTATTCCAAATCCCTATTTGGACATGTGGTTCTTGTTGTGTATCTTGTACACACCTACTATGAGGTATTTCACTGATGATTTGGATCTAAGCATAGTTACGCATTCACTTAGCTTCTGAAAACATCTACATGTCTATCCATGCAACTATAATTGGACAATTCCAAATACATCATTTCTTTGCATAGATTCAATTTAGTTTCATAAGTCTCTTAGGTTAGAAAATAGAATTGCTTCCACTTCATAGATCATAATCTTATTATATCAAGAACATTTTCTTTTAGTCTCGTCACTAGTCTAAGGAATCACCTAAGAACGTTTTCTTTTGGTCTCCTCACTAGTATTGAGTCTAACCTAAGAACATTTTCTTTTGGTTTGCTCACTAGTTCCTAACTAGTTTTTTCGTTGTGGCTTATTTTCTCCCACTCTATCTTTACAAAAATACAACTATTTTCTTAAAAGATAGCCTTATGAGCCACAAACAATTTTGTACTCATACTCGTGAGGGAGGTAGAAATATCACAACATGACCTTAAGTGATTTACTAAATACTTCATTGTAAAGACATCGAATCTTAGCTTCGAGATAGACTAGTTCTATAAGCTAAAGAGGTGTACTCATATTCATGTCAATTACAATCTTTATAAGTGGTGTGACCAATTGGTTTGGTAGACTCCCTATTTTGAGTTCAATAACTCAATTTTGACTTAGCAATTGATCTTTCAAAGTGAGAATTGATCTTTCAAAGTGAGAATCGAATTCTTAGCCTTTTATTATAATTATCCAATCATCATAATACTAATATGATCAATTTGAGTCGATACAATTTATGTTATTTGTGCAAGTAGAGTATGATGATATGGTTTTAGAACTAAAAGTTTCAACAAACCGAGTGACTTGGGTTGAAAACCAAGTCACTAAATCCAGTTTCAACCAATGTCAATAAAAGGATTTGAACAAATTTCCATGTCAAACAAGGAAATTATAAAAGTTCTAAGAAAATGTCTCAAAATACATCCTAAAATTTAGACAATTCAAAATGAGACCAAGCTTCCATAGGTCTTCAATCATGGGTAGCTACCTTAGCTTCCCTTGAAGAGCCTTCTTAGGCTTGCTTGTCCTTGCCTTTATCCTTGCTAGGATGCCCTAATTACAATTAAATAGGGTAAGAATCACAACTCGTATCTATATACCAAAGTTAAGATCATAACATAAACGATAGGGATAAATTACCAACTGAAACATCTTTCCAGTTTTGATATCTCCTAGATATATAGTGCAATTCCTCTTCCAATGCCCTATGCCATTACAATAATGGCACTTGTCCTTGATTGAGGCACCTTTCTTAGGTTTGGGTGAGCTTTTCTCAATAGCTTTTTCCCTTTTCTTTGAAGGTGGAGGGCTTCTTCCCTTTACTACCACCTTTCTTGAACTTCCCCTTACTCTTATTATTAATATGGAGTACATCCTTAGAGGTGCTAACATTTAGCTCTATGTCTCTCTCAGCTTGCACAAGCATCTTGTGCAATTCATGAAGAGAGGTTTTCAAGTATTTCATATTGTAGTTTACCCTAAACTGCACATATGCTTTGGTTTTCCCTAAGGAATGTAAAACTCGGTCGATAACGAGTTGTTCGGGAATGGTCACCCCTTGCAATTTAAGAGTCTCAACATGCTCAATCAATTTGAGTACATGAGAGCTAACTTTTGGTCCTATTTTAGGTTCATATTGAATAATGTGGAAGCCGTCTCATATTATAAGATCCTAGGAGCTTGTGAAAAACATGGTCACAAGCTTGGCATAGATCTCATAGGCCGTGCTCATCTTATGACACTCCCTTGAAGATCGGCCTCCATCGAGAAGATCAAAATGTTTTTGATCGCGGCGGACTCATTGTGGTAAGCCTCATAGGCTCGCCTTGCGGCGGCGGTTGACCTTTCATTAGGTGTTTCGGGAGAGGCTTTGGTAAGATAACGAAACTTGTCGTCACCCTCCGCGGCCAAACGGAGTTGCATATCGCAATTGGTAAAATTAGCGCCATTCTTTTCTAACTTGCATCGATCCATGAAGGATCGAAGCCATGAGACAATTGTGAGAGTTGGAGCATTGGTGGTGGTGGATGAAATAGCATTCGTTATACGAGTAAACAATATTAAATACAAAATTTTAGACATAAAGGAAATGTCCACATTTATCATTTTAAATACTTGTAAACATTTTAAAACAAGTTTTTAACATTTAAATAGTGACCTCTACCCAACTATTATAAATGATTCCGAGATCCAAATTCATATCAACTTGGGCACGGTAAGCCGATTCATCCCTCATTAACATAATTCGGTGGATCAACTCTTTAATCGATTCTAGATTAGAACTCTCGGTCGATAATATTACTTTAATATTTATCTTAAACCCGGAACACATGCAGCTACGGTCGCGAATACTTCCGTTGAGCTCAATCCAAATTTTGAAATAATAACACTTATTACCCCACTTACCCAACGTAACAAGTTTAGCACCCCGGTGAGCCGAGCCTACTTCCTTGCGAAATTGGGATTCATGGGTTTTACATTTGGTAAGGCTTGATCTCAATTATTTATTATGAGAGGTCATGTCAATTTATTATCTATCTCGTTTAAGTGAACTAAATCGATGAATTAACGATAATTTTAATTGACACGGTCGAATACTCGATAAATATGACTGTAATAATATGGCGATTTGGCAATGCATGCAAAACATATTAAATAAAATGCAAGCATAAAAATAAAACTCCTAGTATAGCCTTTCCTATAATAGAAAATCATATAATCTATTACAAATTCGGAAACCAACTCCTTTGGTCCCTTGAACTTCACAAGCATGCCTCCCAAGGTCACCGTCTCTCTCTCGGAACACCTTTCCGAATGACACCGTCTTTGGGAAACTCTGGTATTACAAATAATTACAAAATATATAATAAAATTAAAATAATTTCCTATTATACATTTGTAAAATAAAATAATAAAAGTGATACGAAATCACATTTAATTACAAACGAATCAATATTGCCTTACATTTCGGGCAATATCGATTAAAACTAAGGCCATACTAAGATAAAATTACATAATTCCAAATTACATAAACCAAAATATGACATTCATAAATTGAAAATATGACATTCATAAATAAAAATGCAGCATTATAATATGTATAAAAAATGCTCATGTTAAATGCCAAATTCCTCTATTTAACGGTTTATATCAAATATAACCCGGTTTTACGGAAATGCGTGATAATAACACTTTAAAATCACCAAACAATACTTAAATCATATTTAAGTACAAGTTAATTATCCCAACTCATTTAGGCCTCAAAAATTAGTCATTACTCAATTTTTGACAATAATTCAACTTGTTGTTATTTAATAGCTCATAATTAGACTTTTAAAATCATATTTTAATCAAATAAATTCAAATTTAATTACAATAATTTCAAAATTTTAATTTTAAATTTTTGAACATTCTGGAACATTTCCATGACACTCATAATGTCAAAAATCATGGTTAAAATTTTTGAATCGATTTTGAGAAAAATTGGTTGCGCTTTATTGGTTTTATCAAATAAAATACATAAAGCATGCAAAAATTAATCATATTAAATTTTCAACTTTAGATCTGAAATGTGGGACATTTAAGAAACCAGGAATAATTTCTCAAGACATGAAATTTAAGTTAGCTATATTTGCTAAATAAGTCACTATTTATGTCATTTTTACATTAAAATTTCATAAATCATGCTAGACAAATCACATTAGTCTAAAATTTTCCATTATAACAAGAACATATACATGTGACAACATACTAAAATGTCCTGGTCATATTCAAAGCGGAAGTATTTTTAAACCATTAGAACTTTATTTATTCCCTTTTATCATATAAAAATCATAAATAATACGAAATAAGTCCACTTCACACGAAAGTTTACATACAGTAAGTAAAATATATTTGTGACATTGTGTAAAAATTGCAAGGTCAGAAGATAAGTCTAACTAGTTTTAACATTTTAAACATCATTTTACTCATTTAAATATAATAAAAATACTAAAAATCATATTTGAGCACTATAAATTTCCATAAATCATCAAAATGACCTAAAATAATATTCGGACCAGAATATATTGACATGCAAATAAATTTGTGATTTTATCTTATAAAACACAAATTACTAGTTTTCTTTAAGTTACAATAACTCGAAAAAACTAAAAATCGATTATGCATGCAACAACCAAAGCTCTTGATACCGCTTGTTTGTTTCATAAACTCGATATTAGACATTTCTAATATCATTTTACTAATATTTTACCCTTAAACTATTTGGATCTTATGCATGCATAACTAAAAAGAAATAAGGAAGAAGAAATTGTTCCTTACATTGATAATAAACGATTTTGGGCAAAAGATTAGGACACCTTCCTAATCTTATTCTTGAGCTTAAAATATTTGGCATGAATCTCCAGGTCCTTAGTATAAGAACTTTCCTTTTGTTGCACCAAGACAATACCCAAAACAATACAAAATACTACACTAGTATGTTTTGTAGTAGCCCTTAATAATACAACTAATAAACACTATTACTACTCTTAGTAAATTTTATTAGTAATTGATGAACCAAAATAGTTTGAAGCTTCTAAAGCTTTTCTTTTAGAGTGAGAAGTGGAGAGGTTGAGAGATAAGTGCATACTTAACATATAAGATCAAGTGTTAACTAAATAAGGAGAAAACATCTCCTCATCTAGCACACATGCACCGGCCACCCTAAGGAATGGGTAAGGGTGAAAATGTTTTTTGTCTTAACAAAGCATTAGGTAGCTATCTAGGCTTAGGATTTAATCATATCATCTAATTCTCAATTAGAACACCTATTAAAGCCTAAACATGTACCCTACAACCCACATAAAACCGGTTTTGCCACTTAATATGGAGTCCATTTTATTTTTGTGATTTTGTCATTTGTCACATATGTGACATGTGACATGTAACATGTAATCTTTGCTTATAAATATACATTTAACTAATTTAAATGCAATTTCATAACATATAAATTAGACTTAACATTTTAAGTCACATTTTATAATTACATGTAAATAAAATGGGTCATCTCATATTTGGTTAGTATAATCTACAACAATTTGTAATTAAAATCGACCAATTTAACTTATCTCAAATGTTTCATAAATATAATGCATTCTTAGTAATATAACAATTAAATTACTAAAATGAATCTTATTAAATCATATTACAATAAGATATAATTCTCACTTTAAACTTGTTCAAATTAAGGGATTAATTAATCTGTATCGCTATACCATTAATTAATGTATATGATTAGGGGATTGTCCTTTAGGTGTGACCTCAAGGGATCAACTGATCACCACCGTCATACGACAGTAACGTCAAACTCAATTGAGCCAATCGTTACCGATTTATGTTGATCAGTTGACTATAATATTCATCATCGCTTTGTATTTTTTATTATCGAATTTTATATTTTGTGATCGCACTATTGTTGAGGACATTTACTCCAACATAGAAACCAAAGCCAAAAATCAAATCTCAAATGGTCCTACACCCACACCAAATAGTCCTACACCCACAACAAATGGTCTTATACCAACCCTGTATGGACCTATCCCTACACCAAATGGTTCTAACATCCATGAAAGAGACCCATCTTCGCTCTGTGATGCAGAGAAACATCTCCAACTAGAAGAACAACTCATGTATCTCAAAAGTGCAATGTCTATCGTTAAAATAGTCACAAGTATGAACCTGTCACCTCACACTCGCGGACTTCCCTCAATTCAAGGGACTATGAACTCTCATGATTTTGTGCTATGAACTCTCATTTCCCGGCTACACCTTATACTCGTTGGACTGGAATGTCGGAGCGATGGGGTGTATCCTTGATGCTCGTATGCATGTTTAGTGGGGATATGACGACGTTGTTAGGAGGCGAACGCAATGCGTTGGTCGACCTGACCGTCAAATGTTGTATACTTGCGAGGTGGTGTTATTGCATGTAGCGTACTAGCTTGACTTTTGACTATAGATCTCTTTCCGCCTCTTTCGTGAAGGTTGACCGAATTTGGGGTCCTCGGCGTCTATGATTGACCGAGTCTTGGATGTGGAACGTCTTACCACATGTCGAATCGGGAAACGTCTTATCCCGAGAGTCTGGCCAGGTTTAGACTAGGACCGTATTATTATCGTCGTCCTACCGAGGGATTAGAGAGTCTTGGTGTACGAAATGTCTATTCGTTCCCGTGAACTTGGTTGTTAGGTCATGGTATACGAAACGTCTTTATCGTATACGGTTCAGGGAAACGTCTTATCCTGTGGACTTCCATTGGCTTGTCTTGCTATTGTACACGATGCTAGTGCGTTTCATTTACCGTGAGAGATGTCGTCAATATATTGGTATGGTTGATGAATGATTATATGATTGATCATTGAATGACTTGGTATGGTTTGTTTGTCGATCTCAATCTTATCAAGTATATGCCGCTAACGGTGAGATGTAAGCCCTAGTGAGTATATAGTTGCCTAAGGGTGTCTTTCCCGAGTCTTTGAATAACATGATGGTTTCGGAATTGATTTCCACATGATCTTATCATTATATATTTGTATTGCCTATCTTTTCTTATCGTAACTCACATGTATATCTATTATGCATGCTCTACTTTTGTATTTCCTTATATGTACGTTAAGGTGATATGGCTGGGAGAACCCGGAGTTACTCCCCACTGACTGTGCATTCAGTTTTTCAGGAATGAACAGTTGCTTGCTGGATGGTTTTTGGAGATGATGATTTTGGGTCGGGTGTGAGATAGCGGGCGTTGTCCCTGGAAGTTTCACCTCTAGACGATATTAGCTAGTTTTGCTAAACACTTTTCTTTGCGAACATTTTAAGAGAACCCGTCTCTTTGTGTATTTACGATTTAGTTGTAATATTTTGAACACCTCGGTTATATATCTTGAGGTTTAAGGTTTTTTAAAATACCGTATTTCCGCATATTATTTCACATGCTTGTATGTTTTAGATTTCCGCATTCGCGAGGGTTGTCACGTGGTATCAGAGCTTTGATCGCTCCCGACGCACACACGTGAACCCTAACTCAAACTACTTGACCTTGAAATAATAAATGGGAGATTGGGTAGAAGTTAAAGATTTTACTTGGTAGTCTATTTGTTTATGCTAATTGATAGGAGTAACTTAAATTGTTCTTGTTTCTTTTGAAGATGGTTAGACCGCGTTTAGCTGAGAATGTTATGATGGAGGCCCTTGCTCAAGTGCTGAAGAATCAGCAAGATGCCGCTCTAGCTAATGCCAACCAAGTTCCCCCTAGAAGGGAGGACAACTATCAAGGTGGTTATGCATGGGTAGCCGGATAGATTGCAAGGAGTAAAATTGTACCTTATGGTGGAGAACCGGACCCTACAGAGTTATCCGGTTGGTTCCGTGAGATGGAGAAACAATTCGATCTATACCAAGTCCGAGAAGAGGACAAGGTTAGGATTGCAAAGCACTTTCTGGTGAGGGAAGCCGACAACTGGTGGGCTATCACAAGTGCCACTGCCGTTCTTGAAGAGGACTTTAACTGGTCTTGCTTTAAGGCTCTGGTGGAAGGAAGATTCTATCCTAAAGAGCTTAAACAACAAAGGCTCAAGGAGTTCATTGATTTTAAGCAAGGCAACTTATCAGCTCAGGAGTTTACTACAGAGTTTAATAAGCTTGCGCATTTCGCTCGGAGGCTTATTCGTGATGATGAAGACCGTGCATTCTACTACCGTAACAAGTTGAGTGTCGTTCTTCAAAGTAAGGTAACGAGGAGCTCTACTTCTTTCGGGGAGTTGTATGATGATGCCCTTTGGGCGGAGAACTCAATGAAGGCCGTTAGAGATGAAGCGAAGATGAAGAATCTATCTTCTTCCCCCTCTTTCAATCCAAGGTCAAACTTCAATGACAAAAGATCTCTCGCTCCTTCTTCTTCTAATGCCTATTCTAACAAGAGGCGTTTCAATACTTCCTCAAACTCCAATGCAAGATCGCTTGTTCCTTATCACCCTCAAGCTATCTCAAATGCGGCTCCTAGGCCCAATGCTTTCCCTCAAGCTCAAGGACGAATGTGTGACGGTTGTAGGGGACCCGTTCATCCCGGAGTTGGATGCTATGATAGGCCCCTGTTTTGCTTTTTCTGCAAGAAGCCGGGTCACCGCTTTCGTGATTGCCCCGACCGTCAGAATTCCGCACCCGGTGCCAAAGCTAAGGGATCCATCTTTGTACTCAGCCGAGCCGAAGCTATTGCTCACCCGGAGATCGTGACTGGTAGGTTCATTTCCTTAGATCAATTTCGTTTTCCTTTTCCGCTTTCATCTTTTCCATCAGATCGTAGTCCTTGTATGATGCCTCCTAGCGTTCATAGTTTCATGTCCGTCTTCCTTGACCGCTAGTGAGGTAGTTTTCTCTTTAGCTAATGTAAGGAGTTAGTGATGTCGAGTTGCGATCGACATTTGAATTGTTTTAAATGGGGCATAGTGTTGTGGTTCATTCCTCTCTTTTTCCTCAAATTGATCCTTACTCAATCCGCTACTTTTCAATCCTTCCCCTTTCTAGTCCATTTTATTCGTGTGGACGTATCTCTTAGTATCTCGATTTGTGATTTCGATGTTCGAGTCGCTCTACGTTCGGGTATTGTCTCCTTATTTTGATTCTATCCTTGAGAAAACTTTCAAATCTCCATATCGTAATCCTAATTTAACTTTTTAAAATAGCCTAAAGATGGTTTGTGTACCCTCTTTTTGGAGAAAATAGATTTCTTTTGCCTTTATATTTGGATTTTGCGTTTAGTTGGATGTTTGCACTTGTTATTGGAGACGCGTCTGATAACTAGTCCTGCACTTACTAACGTTGTTTTGAATTTCGATTTCACTATTTCGACTTTGCTTTTTGGATAATTAGAGTTCTCGTTCGCGACGAGCATTCTTGAGATCCGTAAGTAAAGTTTCACACTTATGAAAAATTTCCTTAAACCGTTTCGAGAAGAACATCATTTCATAAATGTTTTCCCTTGTAAAAGCTTTCGTGTTGATTTTGAAAACCGATTCTTGTCCTTGATACTTTTGTTTTCTACTCTCAAGTTTCGAGGACGAAACTTTTTAAAAGGTGGGGTGATTGTAACACCCGGAAATGTACCCTATTTTTCTAGTAGAAATATTTTACGAAATCTTTTCAGCAAATTTAAGTTTTAAATTAGCTTTTTATGTTTCGAGTCGAATTTAGAATTTCCGAGTTCGTATTTGGAATTTCTGCGAGTTTTCATGAAAATCCCGTCTTAAGGCGAGTTTGACTTTTCTTGACTTTTGAGTCGAGTTTGACTTTTCTTGACTTTTGAGTCGAGTTTGACTTTTCTTAACTTTTAAGTCGTCTTTGACTTTTCTGGACTTTGGAACCGTCTTTGACTTTTTCCTTATAAATATCTCATACTCCTTAACCTATTTTTCCTACACAAAATCAAGCAAACACATTTCTTCCTTCATAAGAAATCCCAAACCCTTGTTTCCATCCATTTTTCGATCTTTGAATCATCGTAACTTCTTCGTTACTTGATAGAATTCCCGTAAGTTCGTCTTATTCTTCTTCCCTAACCTTCCTCTATCCGTATTGATATTAAAAGTACCGTCTTTCTCGCTTTTCAAGCTTTCCGTCTTTCTCAAGATGAACTTTATTCATCTTTTTACGATCTATTTGTAGGTGGTGACCTCCAAGATCCTGACAAAGACTATTTCCTTATAGAAGAGGAGCTTGACGATTAGTAGAGACGCTTAAAGGTAACGGTGAAGGGTTACTCGGTATCATTTACGTGTTTTACATGTTTATATGCTAGAAATCGTATTTAAAATACGATTAGGAAGATTAGAAATCATGCTATGATTAATGGATGATGTTATATGATGAATGTTGATGATATATATTGATTGTTGATGATTATTAGAAGTATATATGAGAATTGGATTGAATTGGTTAAGTGAGCAAGGCTCACGGGTGAAGAGGTGCTCCCAGCCGGTCGACCGGCCGCCGGTCTGACCACCGGCTGGGAACACATCAGTAACATTTTTGGGAAACTTGGTTTTTGCATGATGAGGTGCTCCAGGCCGGCCTACCGGCCACCGGTCCATCCACCGGCCTGGAACACATCAGTAAGTGATGTTGAATTTTTGGTATGGTGCTCTGTGCCGGTCGACCAGCCGCCGGTCGACTGACCGGCCCAGACCTCATTTCTCTGTTTTTTTGGGTTTTGCCTTGTGTTCTGAGCCGGCCCACCGGCCACCGGTCCCCTGCTTGGCCTGGAACACGGCTGTGTTCTTTTCATATAATTTCTAAAACTCGTAATTTATAATAGTTCGCATGATCCGTTTATCGTATAATTTTACGTAGTGACTTATAATATTCATGTTTTGGATATATGATATTCTATTCGCTTGTATCACATGTTTCGTGACGGTTTTCGATATATCCCTCTTTTGAGTCAGTTTTACATATGTTATGAATTGAGCACTAATGATTGTGTGCTTTGAACTCTCATTTCCCGGCTACACCTTATACTCGTTAGACTGGAATGTCGGAGCGATGGGGTGTATCCTTGATGCTTGTATGCATGTTTAGTGGGGATATGACAACGTTGTTAGGAGGCGAACGCAATGCGTTGATCGACCCGACCGTCAAATGTTGTATACCTGCGAGGTGGTGTTATTGCATGTAGCGTACTAGCTTGACTTTTGACTATAGATCTCTTTCCGCCTCTTTCGTGAAGGTTGACCGAATTTGGGGTACTCGGCGTCTATGATTGACCGAGTCTTGGATGTGGAACGTCTTACCACATGTCGAATCTGAACACGTCTTATTCCGAGAGTCTGGCCAGGTTTAGACTAGGACCGTATTATTATCGTCGTCCTACCGAGAGGATTACAGTCTTGTGTGTACGAAACGTCTTATCGTACATGATTCCGGGAAACGTCTTATCCCTTGAACTGTTTGTCCCTAAGGGTCATGATAATACGAAACGTCTTATCGTTAACGGTTCAGGGAAACGTCTTATCCTGTGGACGTCCATTGGCTTGGTCTTGCTATTGAACGATGCTAGTGCGTTTCATTTTACCGTGAAAGATGTCGTCAATATATTATGTTGGATGACTGAATTAATGATTGATCATTGCATGACTTGGCATGGTTTGTGTGTCGAGTCTCAATCTTATCAAACTTATACCGCTAACGGTGAGATGCAAGCCCTAGTGAGCGTATTCGGTTGCCTAAGAGTGTCTTTCCCGAGTCTTTGAAAACATGATGGTTTCGGATTTGATTTCCACATGATCTTATCATTATTTATCGAATTGCCTATCTATTCTTATCGTATCTCACATGGATATCTATATATGCATGATTTTACTTTGTATTTCCTTATATGTACGTTTAATGTGATATGGCTGGGAGAACCCGGAGTTACTCCCCACTGACTGTGGCGTTCATGTTTTTCATGAATGAATAGGTTGCTTGCTTGGATGGCCTTTTTTGGATAGGATGTTTTTGGGGTTCGGGTGTGAGCTAGTGGGCGTTGTCCCTGGAAGTTTCACCTCTAGACGATTTTAGCTAGTTTTGCTAAACACTTGTTCTTTGCTAACATTTTAAGAGACCCCGTCTCTTTGTTGTATTTACGTATTTAGTTGTAATATTTTGACACACCTCGTGTTATATATCTTGCATGTTTAAAGCTTTTGAAAATACCGTATTTCCGCATATTATTTCACATGCTTGTATGTTTTATATTTCCGCATTCGTGAGGGTTGTCACATTAATGCTTTCAAACACGACATGGCAATCAACGGTATCAAGGCCACTATGTTTCTAACGATCTTTACTTCCTCTTTAGACACCATTCCAAAGCAATTGTACTACTTGTTGGACCACAAGAAAATAACTATTTGGGATGAAAATCAAATTTACAAAACAATATGCGGATAATGCCGAAATCCAAGTCAAACATGCGAACCTTAGAGGTACTCACCCAAAATGATAAAGAGGGTTTCACCGATTTCCTAAATCGATGGAGAAAAACAAGCATCCAACTCGTGGATCGCTTTGAATAATCAACTCTTGCCAAAATTTTCATTGATAACCTGAAGCCAATTTACGCCAATCATTTATGTATCACAACATCAAATACTTCAAAGACTTAACGGTTTTGGGAAGCAGAATCAAACACAACCTTCGCAAGAGACTCATGTCCAAAACCACAGGAAGAAGCTATCAAGGCTCAATGTCAAGTCGCACCTACGGCACTAATGCCAAAACAAGAGACATACCTCCTAGAGGAAATTCACAGACATAGATGATACCTATGCCAACTCCCTTAAAAGACTAAAAACGCAAGGGTGGTAACAACCCATCGGGCCCACGCCCGAACAAGAGAAGGAATCCCGCTTTTGGGATGCCCATTCCTATTGCCAATATCATTGTGGTAAAGGGAATGATGAAGAAAACTGTTTCAAGCTCAAACATGTCATCCAAGACATGATCGAGAATGGAAAACTACTTATTCCACCCGCAACAAAACCCAATAACACTAACAACCCCCTAGGTTATCTCATGATTGATGACCAAGGATCATTTCTTGATTGCTCACACCTCACCTCCCCAACGAAATATGAGATAAACATGCTAGATGAGATCAATCCCATAAAAATAGTACAAATTCTCCATAAAGTTACAATGGTAGTCAAACATCAGAGTACACAAGTAAACCTCCTTGAAGCCAACATTTCATACATGAAGGCTAGAGAAGCATTGACTAATTACTCATTCAACAACATCATGAAATGGTCTTATTTTCATGTCTAGTCAGAATATGATAACAAAAGCGTATTGGCTCACGACGATGAGGACGAATACCTTACACCAAGTGCACCCATATAACCTCTAGTACACGACGACGAGACGATTGATCTAACCATCGATCACCTAACACGATCAGGTCGCCCATACCAAGATCAAGAGAAAACTAGCAACCCATCTAAAAACAAGACTACTCCTGTATTCGAAAACCAGGAATACTTGGCTAGCAATGTCCTAGTTAAAAACTTACTAATATATTGACATTTTACCATATTTTTCCGCCTTTATTCGCCCTTTGTGGCTCGCCTTTGGCGCTCCCTAGGACCGTTTCTATGTGTTTTACGTTCCTGTAGAACTTTTTTTCTTTATACTTGGTTTTGCAGGTAAAGCGTCACTTGGGACGGATTCTACCTAATTTTGTTGGACCGAGAGGACGATAGACCACCCGGAGGGCCCCACTTGGCATGCCAAGGCTGTTCAAATTTGTGGCAAGCCAAACTGAGGAAGATCATGAAGTCACTTGGGTGAACAAAGGAGGAAAGCCGGACTCGCGAGCGTGACTTGCATCTCACCCTCATGGGGCGCTTTCACCAAAGCAAGAAAACACGAGCTGAACCCGCACGGGCGTGACTTCCCCTCACACGCGTGGCACACCGTGTGATACACGGGTTCACGATCCTTTCCTAGGCCGTGGCTGACGTGGAGCCATGGACGGAGACACGAGGACAAGCGTAGAAATATACATTTTTGGAGTTGCCACCAACGTTTGTGGGAAGTTGGAACCGTTCGAATACTTCGTGTCATGTCAAGACACAAATGAATGACATGATTACTAAGAACTCGTTACCCTTAGCATTGTATGTCTAGAATGACTCTCGTGGATGCCAATGAACACGAATGTTCACATACATCTGGAGTAAGGGGTGAGGTTACGTATTAGGAAGCTCTTTTGATCGAACACGTAATTCAGCATGCCTCAATAGCGGCCTCTACTAGTGATTAGGGAAACTATTTTGTTATCAATGTGTTGTCGGTTATATGCATGCTATGCAACATCCACGTTTTAATCCTAGCATGTGAACTTTGACTATGTCGGTTGAATATATAATTTAGCATTTAATTAAGTTGAAATAGGATTTAGGTTTATTACATGTGAGAACACAAGTAATTAAATCATGCAATGATTAAATACAACTATAAAAGAAATATACAATTGATTACAACGATTATGAGATCTATGTCGTAAATATGTTTAAAAAATTAATTGAAACAAAGAGAAGAATTAATAAAACTAAACGAAATCAGATTAGCAGTGATAATACGAATAATAGTCAGTTTATTACCTAATTAAACTACGTCAGAGCGAACCAAGAAGATCAGAGATAGAAACCTGCTCGGAACAGGCGCATCAAGAGGTGCGTCCTCTGGAAGAGGCGCAACACTCTGTGAGTCTGTTCTTGAGTTGGATTCTGGCTGTGAAGCCAAAATGGCAACCAGTTAGTGTTCGTTGGTGATTTACGGCTTATTAATGATCTACAAGTCAAATTTAAGTGATTTAAGTCATATTAAATCACTCTAATTATATCAAAGACGAATCAAGAGATTAAATATAGACGAATCTAGCCTCTAAAGACAAAATTTGATAGATGACAAAAACCCACTAATATTGACTATTAGGGATTTAAGCCAAGACAAACTATATAAAGAAAGACTAAGGAAAAGGTTTGAAAACGATTTTGACATAAATTCGACATGAATTTTACATTAGATAAAATACAATACAATAAAAAGGATGGGTTTAAATACCCTCAGACTTACAAGTTGACGAAACGAGATATGAACTAAAGTTATCGATTTAGCGACAGCTCGACTCGAATGTAAAGAATGTGCCCTCGTAAGAGGAACGATCGATTAAATTAAGTTGATTAAAATTGATTATTGTTGAGTTGGTCAAATTGGTAGGTCAATGCAATAACGTGACATGTACCCAGAAGGATCTGAGCTTACGTGGTCGATTGATCAAGCACGTAGTTGTCAAAATGCTTAGACCAAGGTCTAGAATTCAAAGAGAGAGAAATAAGGGGCGGAACACTCGCGTGCCTTTAAAGTGTGCACGAAACTCTCCTTATATAGGGATAAATCCGAAGATTTTTGGAATAACTCGAACATGGAAAAAAATCTAGAAAATATTCCGGAAACAGGCAAAACGAGCTGGGGAAGAGGTGCAGCATGCACTGCGACCCTTGGAAGAGGCGCAGCACCTGTTGCGTTACTTCTTGAGCCGTCTCCTACCATAAATAATAGATTTCCGCGTTTATTTTTAGGAATTGCGGTAGATCTCGAATACTATTCAATAAAATATGGATATATTTTACCAAAAAGGATATGTTTTGAAATATTAAAATATCTGGAATATTCTCGAGCGTTCAGGCACGGTTTTAAAAGATGGTTTGTAGAAAATGAAGCGGTTTTTGACCCGGACTCCAAAATGACTCTAATGACTGTCAAAACGACCGTATCGGCACGTAGATGACAACTAAGGGGTAGACACAACTGTTTGAGCTATCACTTGACGATAAACTTAGGAATTGTCATCAATCGTTTCGCATACCAAACATGCGGCCCAATCATATCTGGGTGGTTGGCGGAAGGTGTAGATTCAAGGTATTTACACACCCGTGACACCCTATCACGCTCGTGAAGCCTGTGTCACGATCGTGACTGCTCAGCTCACGCCCGTGACATCTTCACCCTATTTGCTCTTTCAAAGCCCGTCTCTCCTCTCTTTTGGGAACCTATTTATACCCCCCTTGGTAATATTTTAGGCACGAAATTCTAGATTTGAAACTCCTTATACATTAGTGTTAATCTTCCCTTAATTACTTTTGTTTAAGTTTAATCTTGGTTTAATTAGTATTTGATGCTTGGTTTAGTTTTGGAACTTGGTTTGTATTCAAAGATTTGTGAATAAATCTTTGCTATTCTATCAAATTTCTCACCTTTTTCCTAAGTTAGTATAATTTCTTCCCTTAATCTTGTCTTTAATTGAGTTTTCCTTTTAATCTTTATTATTTGTTCATTGTTAGTTAAAAGATGTTATTTGTTGTTAATTCTCTTATGCAATCATTAGTTAATATTAAATTCTCTTTGAATATGTGTAAGTAGTAACCTTGCTAGGGTTATGTGGAGGATTATGGGTTCAAGTATGACTTAATTTGAAGTTTGTTGGGCTTAATTGTTGTTTAATTGTCTTGTCTCCAACCTTTTCTAATAACATGTTTGATGAAATAATTATGTGAATTCAAATGAATCTTTCGCTTGTTTCGAATGCCATAAGATCGAGAATCGTGGTCTTACGTAGAACCGCTAGGTTGGCAAACGTATCTAGCAATGCGATAGCTAAGTAGAGTCGGTTTGAGGAGGACTTGTAAGATCGAAAGCCTCAATTCGTTTTCCTAGATTAGACAACCTTTCAACTATTAGAATCGACAATTTTACATGACTTATACCACTCATATGAACCCACTCACCCTAGTCTTCCCTATTATTGATAAAGAAGCTGTCTTTCTTTCCTTACTTTTGTTTTAATTGTTGCTTCCTATTGTTTTTACTTAAAGTTTCTTAGTTTAGTTCAAATAAAAACCCAAATTTACATGTGACTTGCAATTGATTTAGTAGATTCTTATGGATCAATTAGAACAACCGACCGTCCCTGAGATCGACATCCGTACTTTCTTAAAAACCCAAATCTATACCTACATCAATTACAGAAGACCAAGGCCGGTCTTTTGGTTTGGAAGCTTATTGCCAGCTCATTCCCACATTTTCAAGCACTACTTTAGGCATTATCTCAGTTAAACATACCTTTGATATCGACTCTTGAAGATGTCGTCAACCTAGTTCTCCATGATTTTAAGAGACTAAGTAATCTAATTATTTTCTCTAACAAAGACTTACCACCATTCATGGTAACCCTCAACCTAACACTATACATCGCCGTCACTTACCTTAAGAATAACGTGCCTATGACGTTAGTTGGCGACGACTCAGCAGTCAATGTCATACCTCGAAAAATCGTATACAAATTAGGAATTGCTAATCAAACTGGACTCCAACTACCCAAGGAGTTTGTCCTTATGAAAACTGATCGGTTCTGTCGCGGTCCCGATACAAAAATAATTACCCGCACTTAGGCTAACAACATAAGGAATGTAATTAGGGAAGTAGGGTGTCGATCCTCAGGGAGTACGTGTTACTTATGAATTGCTATGGATTGGTTTTCATTTAGATTCGAGTCACTTGAGATGGTTGTCTAAACTATTAACATAAAATAAAATGACAAATATATAAATGATATGTAAATGACAAATATGTAAATTGCAAAACAAAAAAACCCAAAACAGAAGACTTACCCGATCGGGTTGTCACGTACCCGATCGGGGAAACCCTCTGATATGAATATCAACAACTAAATTCTATCTAAGACGATATTTAAATGACAATATTGAAAGTCTAACTAACTAAACTAATAAACAAGACAATAATAATAAAGTAGACTATCTAAGAACGAAAATGGAAAGACGATAAAGTAAACTAACTAAGCAACAATAAAATAAACTATCTAATGCGGTAAAGTAAACTATTTAATCAAATTGATATAGTGAAAGAGAAATACATGTAAAACTAGTTAAAAGTCTCATAGATACCAATATTAGAATTACTATGGTTGTCTAGGCCTTGTAGCGGTATATTCCTTCCGGATTCGTACCGACCTTTTAGTGGGTCCTAACGTCCTTTCACCATGGTTAAGTCACTAAACCCCTATTGGTAGTCCTAATTCCTATCCCAACTCTCGTTATAAAGATAGAAATGACTAATACAAACAATTGTTTATGGCCACTAAACAAAGTTATAGAATTTGACACGACCAAAGGAAGAAACAATTTAGATGGTTCAATTGGTAACTACTCTTCTTTTAATTTATTCAACTCGTAAATCATTTCAAATATTACAACTCTATTTATTTTATTTACACAATGATAATTTTACAATATTAGAATTAATCTAATTTATGTGATTATGTGATTAAGTAGATTAGCAAGAAAAAGATGTATGAAATTAAACTATGAAATATAAATACTAAAGTGATTATGGTGATTATATTAACAATGATTCTAATGACAATTTTTAGGATTATATGATTAGGTAAATTATAATGTGACATGCTAAATAATATTTTGGTTTTTACTAGATTAATTTTAGTTTGATTTCCTAACAATAACAATATTATGAAAATGATACTAGTGAGATTATAATTCATGATGACTAAAATTGCATAAGTAAATCAAGATTAGAGAATTACCGAATTGGAATATGAGTATATAAGAACGAAAGTAAGAACAAATATCCAATAACAAAAGCTATGAAAACACTAGAGAAATACTAAGAAATAAACTATAAAAACTTGTAAGAAAGTGTGCTAAAAGATATGTAAAGATGATAATAGATAATTGGATTATTGTAAAAGTTGATAATAAGTTGTGTGATGATCATTGGCTTTTATAGGGATGCATGGCTGCTGATCCCTCTCCAAATTCGTACCCTAGTCAAAGCATTAATGTACTCATTTAAGCTCGGATTGAAGAAGAGCCAAGTAACGTTCTCTTGCAGAAATACCCGATCGGGTATTGGGCAATCCGATCGGGTTTTTGTGTAATATGTATTTTCCGTCTTTTCATCTTAGGCACGAAATCCTATGCCTTGGTCTTGGTCAATGCACTACGGAATTGGGCTTGGGCTGATCTTTCTCTTGACTTGGGTTGAGGTTTCCTTTTAAAGTTCAAAGCCAAAATCCAAATTGAGTCCATTCGAGGAAGGATGTAGCGGAATCGTAATCAAATCGTGAACTGGCTATCATCAATTCCTTGAAAACTCGTATCCTAGTGTCTTTGCTCCATAAAGTAGGAAAATATAGCAAAACCGCTTCATTTCCTATAAAACGAGTCAAAACACGCAAAACAACTAGAATAGCAATATTAGCTCGTTAATCATTTAACAAAGTGCATAAATCGTATAGAAATCGAGCTAAAACGGGGGATAAATCAGTACAAAATATCACTTATCAAACTCCTCCAAGCTAAACCCTTGCTTGTCCTCAAGCAAATATAACAATCATAACTAGGACAAGGGTAGCTAACAACGATCAATCTATCATACAAATCTCAAAAAGTAAGCTCTTAATAAGTAGATGAATCATAAACCCGTAGCAACAAGAGCTAAGGAAAATGTGAATCATGGTTGAGATTTACATAACGGCGCAGCATAGAAAATATTCTTTGGACATTTTCAGCTCTTGCATGATCTTTCTGACAATGGACTTTCACGGTACACTCATCACTCAAATTTTTGTAAAATAGGAAATATTGGTTCAAATTTGAAGTGACACTCACCTATCTACAACTTATAAGAATGTGCCCGCAGTCTAGTATGTTAGACAATCCAAAATCATTAAGTAAAACTAATCATGATCAAATTATAATGTAAGAAGCACTTAGTAAAGTAAAGAAGAGGCTTGGAAAATTTTGGGTAAGAAAGTGGACAAACGATTTTGGTCATGTGGAGCTTAAAGTCAAGCTAGTAATAACCAAATGTGTAGTGGATACTCAATCCAAATCATACCAATTCCCATCAACAAAAGTCAAAGCCAAAAGCAGCATATTGGCTTATTAAACATTAGAATCAAGTTACGACTTCCCATAATTTTCTTTCTTTTCATTTCATGGAAGCGTTTTTCCTCTTTTCTTTTTTTTCTTTTTTTCCTTTTGAGCTTTCAATTTCATTTTTCATTTTTCATCATTCTTTCAAAGCTCCTTTTTTTTTTCTTTTTCTCTTTCACATCAAAACATGGGAATCAGTAACCCCGAGACAATTTCACACCAAATGGTGGCATTATCAGAACATCGCAAGAACATAGAACACCCTTACACAAATAGTTGGTTACTAGCTTAACAAGGGTAGGCAAAGTTATAATGTAGCTAGAAAGAAGGGTGTTTTTGTGAAATGTGAACAAGAGATTGAATGACTTCAAAATGTAGATCATGACAGTAATACTTATAGAAAATGGAATAAAAACCATACTTATGCGTTTTGATGTAACACAGACTATAAGGAGAAACTACTCACTCCTAAACTGGGATCGGGTTCAGATGTACCGACCACTGGAGGCTCTACTTTACAATATGAGTAGCTTGCCAAAGTCAAGATCAAGCTTAATTAAGTCCAAATGCAATTTCCTACCTACTGTGTACAAGACATCCCCATGAATGCATAATTCCTCATAATATAACGAAACATCAACTTATAAAAACTATAAAATGAGAAATGTAAGATGGAAATGATCTTTTCTTTTTGTGTTTCGATTTTTTTTCTTTTTTTTTTATAAAGACTAAAAAGAAACTAAGAAAATAAAAAGAAAAGAAACTAAAAAGAAAACTAAAAATCTAGATGCAATCCTAAATGCAGTTCCTAAATGCAAATCCTCCCCCAAGCTAAAACTTCACATTGTCCTCAATGTGCAGGCAATTATAATAGCAACAAACCGAGAAACGGCTAATAGCACACGGAATAGAGAAACGATATGAAATTCTAATGGGAAAAGGGGCTTAAAAAGAAAACCAAAAATGCGAAAAATAAAGAAAAGAAATAAAATTCTTACAAAATGGCTAGCCTCCCCCAAGCTAGTATGAACAAGGGGAGCTCATCATCAAATCAAAAAGGCCACCAGCCACGGCCTCTCCTCCCAGAAGGAGGTGGCTTGGGTGCGGATCCAGAAGCATCTACATAGTAGGTATCATCTGCAGAATGATAACTACTACGAGAAGGAAAGATCCCGGTTCGGTTGCTGGCTCCAAAGGTCTGATACTCCTCCACTTGGTAATCAGGAAAATGTAACAACCCGAAAAGTACCCAATTTTTCTAGTAAAAATATTTACTAACACTTTTCAGCAGACTTAAGTTTTTAAAATAGAATTTATTGTTTCGAGTCGAATTTTGAAATTCCGAGTTCGTATTTGGAATTTCTGAGAGATTTCATGAAAATCCCGTTTTTAGTCATCTTTGACTTTTCTTGACTTTTAAGTAGTCTTTGACTTTTCTTGACTTTTTAAAGTCGTCATTGACTTTTCTTGACTTTTAAGTCGTCATAAACTTTTCTTGACTTTTAAGTCATCTTTGACTTTTCTTGATTTTTAAGTCAACTTTGACTTTCGTTGACTTTTTCCCGACTCGCCTTGTAAGTTTGAAGAACGAAATTTTATTTAAAAAAATAATATTTTTAATTTATTTTTATTAAGATTTATTTAGATTTATCATAATTTAATATAATTATTTTGAATTTATTCGGAATTTAAAGAATAACTTTACGGTTTTAACCGAACGTCATTTAACTATTCCCGGGTCAACTTAAGTCCCGAAACGCCGCTTTGACATGAGTCACACGCCCCATGTCACTTTTTTTCCACTCATATTAGATCTTTAAATTAATATGATTAAACTAATAAAAATATCTAAGATATTTGTAACTTTATCGGTCTGTCAACTTAAACTCCGCAAATCGCGTAAAAACATACCCGATTCCTCTCCATTTCACACGTCTCTTTTTCCCCTCTTAAGCCTTGATATTTTCTTTCTTTTCATTACAATAACATAATATCTAGATATTTGGTTTAATTAACTTAATATCTAATTATATTTAATCAATTACCGTAATATAATTATTAAACCCGAGTCAATTCCGTAACAACAATTTCAAAACCCGACTCACTAATTCCTCTATAATTACACGGCTCCTCTCCCAACATTACTCACCAACAACTTTTCATTTTACAATCAATCAAATTAAGATCTAATTAATCGTTCTTCATCGTTCTTCATTCGTTCTTCGTCGTTCTTCATTTGTTCTTCGTCGTTCTTGAGCAAAATCATCATAAAACCTTCAGTTCTTAATTAAATCCGTCCTAACTTATATTTCTAGAATCTCCTCTTCGCTCTCCATCTTCAAGTACGGTTTATTTTCAATTCCGTCAAAATCGTTTTCAACACTTTAATTATGGAAAATCAAGTTTTAAATTCTAATAATGTTTTTCTTGTCATTTCTTATCAGGGGAAGATTTTGAAGACGAGTTTGGTGACTCGTATATTTTGGGTGAAGATTAGTAGACGGGTTTTTCTTTACTTCTTATTTTGGTGCTACTTGATTTTGCTAGCTAAGGTAACGATTTCCGAGTTACTCGACGAATTAATGTTACATAGCTTT
>JAIUZE010005344.1:0-42983 GCA_022085475.1 Heliosperma pusillum
TTATTATCGTCGTCCTACCGGGAGGAAATTAGTCTACATATACTAAATGAATTGAATCGTGTATGCGTTCAGGGAAATGTCTTATCCCGTGGATGCCTTTTAATCATACTTGCCATGTACACGGTGCTAGTGCGTTTCATTTACCGTGAGAGATGTCGTCAATGTATTGGTATGCTTGGATGAATGATTATATGATTAATCATTGGATGACTTGGCATGGTTTGTTTGTCGAGTCTCAATCTTATCAAACTTACACCGCTAACGGTGATATGTAAGCCCTAGTGAGCGTATTCGGTTGCTTAAGAGTGTCTTCCCCGAGTCTTTGTATAACATGATGGATTCGGATTTGTATTCCATATGCTCTTATCATTATATATTGAATTGCCTATCTATCCTTATCGTATTCACATGTATATCTATATATGCATGCTTCTACTTTTGTATTTCCTTTTATGTACGTTTAATGTGATATGGCTGAGAGAACCCGGAGTTACTCCCCACTGACTGTGGCGTTCATGTTTTTCATGGATGAACAGGTTGCTTGATTTGGATGGCTTTTTGCTAATGATATTTTGGGTTCGGATGTGAGCTAGCGGGCGTTGTCCTTGGAAGATTTACCTCTAGACGTTATTTTAGCTAGTTGCTAATCACTTTGACATTGTTAACCTTTTGAGAGACTACGTCTCTTGTTGTAGTATATTTGGTACTTTGATTTGTAATATTTGACACTCCTCGTATACTTCTTCTTGCATGTATAAAAGTTTTAAAAACATCGTATTTTCCGCTATTTAATTCACATGCTTGTTATGTTTTATTTCCGCATTCGCGAGGGTTGTCACACATAAGGCGCCATCTTGATAGATGCATGCTAACTGTTATTGTAGAAGAACTCCACCAAAGGTAGTCTTTTCTCTCAACTTGGTTGGAAGTCGAGGGCACAAGCTCGCAAAATGTCTTCAATCATTTGAATGGTCCTCTTAGTTTGACCATCGGTAGCAGCATGAAAAGCGGTGCTCATCAGTATCTTGCTACCCGAGGCTTCTTGTAATGGCTTCCAAAACCTCAAACAGAATCTTGGGTCACGATCGAAAATGATTTCCTTGGGGACACCATGGTAACTGTAACACCCGCAATCTTAGCAATTATAATTTAATAATATTATATTATTATTATTAGTTTAATTTTAACTTTAAATTAGAATTTAGTTAGTTGGGTAATTTCTGTGTCTATTGTGTCGAATCTGAGTCCATATTTGGACTCTACTCGGAATTTTATATGGGTTAGACCTTATGTTGCATATTGGGCCTATGAATTTCTTCATCTTACCAAATGACTTTACCCATATTCATTTTTTTCCACTCAAACATATCAGCAACTCTATCACCCTATTCATCCTCCCAAAAACACTAAACCCTAACCTCCCTCTCCATTGTTGAACTCTAAAACCTCTCCACACAAATCCTATCATATCTCACCCAAATTTGTTGATTCTTAGCTTATTCTCTTTCTTTTATTCTTCTCTTTCTAGTAACGTAACAAAAGTCTTATCTTGCTCATTTTCATTTCTCTCATCTTTTTCCAAGATGAAATTATTCATCTTTTTATCAATTTTTGTAGGATGAGATCTAGAGGATCCCGAGAGAGATTATTTTCTCATAAAGGAAGAGCTGGAGGAAGATTCAAGACGCAAAAAGGTAACGCTGAAGGGTTACTCGATATCACTATATGTTTTTTACATGTTAGAGTAGTATTTGTCTTGAAAAGATGAGTTCTTTGTATTAGTTTCATATGGATATGTGTTAATTACTCATCTATATGTTTAATCCATCTCATATGCTTATTTTATGCTAATATTATGCTAAGTTCATTTATGTTTTTGGGTTCATCAACTTATCATATTGTAAAACTTGATCAGTGTTGTCGTATGTTGTCTTATATGACCCTATGCAATGATTGGTTATGATTAGAATGCATTTAATGTGGTTTGATGACGATAAATGATGATGGGAATAAATGGGTAGTAATTGAATTGAGGTAATTGTTGTTGTTGTGTGTTGATTTCATGCGTGGTGGCCCCAGCCTGGTGGTAGTCGGCAGCCCCACCCCCAGCTGGGAGTCATCTGAATGTTGTGTTATGAAAATGGCAAATTTTGAGAATGCGTGAGTCCAAGCAAGGTGGCCGGCCGCCGCCTAGCCTTACCGGCTGGGTGTCCCTGAAGTGATTGGTGTTAATTTTGTCGATGCTTGTTGATATGCGTGGCCCAGCCGGGTGGCCGGCTGGGAGCTCCTTCTCTTCCCTTTTCTTCATTTTCTCGGTTTGCCTGTGACCCCCAGCCGGGTAGCCGGCCGCCGGTTACACCCATTGGCTGGGAGTCCCTGTAAGTTATTGTCCTTGTTCAATGTTGATGTTGTGCTCAGCTGGCCTGACCGGCTGGGACCCCCCTCTGTCCCTTTTTCTTCTTTTCTTCCACTTGTCTTCACATGCAATGGTTTGTATGGTTTGTTTATCATCTAAACTTACGTAATGACATTAAATATTCATGTTTAGAATATATAATATCTCACATGTTGTTATAACATGTTTTGTGACGGTTTAATATATTTCCCCTTTGAGTCGGTTTTGACTTAAGATTTGGACTAAGTCCTATTCGTTGATTGCTTTGAACTCTCATTTCCCGGCTACACCCTCATACTCGTTATACTTGAATGACAGAGTCAATGAGGTGTATCCTTGATGCTTGTATGCATTTGTTAGTGGGGATATGACGACGTTGTTGAGAGGCGAACGCAATGCATTGATCGACCCGGCCGTCAAATGTTGTATCCTTGCGAGGTGGTGTCATTGCATGTAGCGTACTTGCTTGTTCATGTTGGCGTTGCCTTCCGCGTAGTTTAGCCGGAATGTAATACTTGTGCTCTTTCCGCCTCTTTCGCGTAGTTTTGCCGAATTTGGGGTACTCGACGTCCTTTGTGTTGATCGAGTCTTGGATGCGAAATGTTCATCGCATGTCGAATCGGGTACATGTCTTGTCCGGAGAGTCTGGACAGGTTTATACTAGGACCGTATTATTATCGCCGTCCTATCGGGAGGAAGCGAGTCTTTTGTATGCGAGATGTTTATCGTATACGGTTTAGGGATAGTTTTGCCCGTGGACGTGTTGGTCATACTTGCATGTACAGATGCTAATGCGTGTCATTTACCGTGAGAGTAGGTTTGCTTGTATGATGGATCATAAGTTAGGCGTTGAGTTGGATACTTGGATTGTTTTGATGTCTTGTATGGTTGTACATATTGAGTCTCTATCTTCTCAAGTATATGTCGTTAATGTTGGAGCTAGTGTCCTCCACAGTTAGTGTGATAACAGCTAAGGTTCACATGGTATACTTTGTATTATAATCAGTTGATTAACGTTTATCGATAACGGTTGCCTTGCTAGATAAGTTTGACGTTATTGTCATACAGATGGCGGTGATCAACTGATCCCTAAAAGTCACACCTAAAGGATGTGTTTGAGAGATGTGGTTATTTGAGAAAATAATCATATTGATGCCTTATTAAATGACTAAAAGGTTAGTCGAAGTCTTTGACTAAAAGGTTAGTCAAATGTGATGATGATACGATTATTTAATAACGATTAAATAATGTTAGTTGGTGATTGAATATAAAATGTTATATTTAATCAATGTATATAATGTCGGTCTAAACTAAATGTAAACTGTTATATTTAAGTTGGCGGATATGTGTTACACGATATTATTATAGTATTGGTCCGGCATTAATCGGTTTATGTGATGGTCCATTACTAGTAATAATTAGATGACATATTACATTATGTACATATAATATTATATGCTAATTACCTAATAGAGGTTGAGATAAATATGGAAACTAGGGTTTTTGATTTTTTTTCTTTCCTCTTGAATTCTCGGCTCAAGGGTGATAAAAAGAAAAGATAAGACAAACCCTAGACTACTACACATCTCACGGCACACACAAAGAAAAGAAGAGAAGGAAAAATTCTGATTTTAATTCTCTGATTGATCTTCATATTCATCATCATTTATACACACAAAATTAGAAGTAATTTTGGGTATTCGTTCTAGCACGACGAAGGCATATCTTGAACCATCTTGGGTGTAACGATTAGGAGAATACCTACTTTGGTATTTGTTCTTAGGCCTTTTTACTAGGACCAAAGGTTATTTCTTAATCTCATTTTTTGTTATGCAATTTCATTTATGACTAGAAATTCATATAGTTATAATTTCATTATAATCCGAAAAATTTAAAGGGGAGTATACCGATATTTCCCACAGTTAATGGTGAGATGTATGCCCTTAGCGTATATATAGTTTCCAAGGGGTTTCTCCCCCGAGTCAATAATGTATGACGATGATATAATGATTGATTCACATGCTTACTTAATGTTACTATGAAATATTCACATATGCTATTTTAATATGATGATATGTATGATGTTACATGTTTATATGCTTGATTATGTACGTTTTGATGTGATATGGCTGGGAGAACACGAAGTTACTCGACACTGACTGTGGCATTCATGTTGAATGAATAAACAGGTAAAGGTCGGTGCTACATGGGTTGAGACTAGTGTGAGCTAGTGAGCGTCGTTCGACGATGATTACCAATTACCGCTTACACTCTTATATATTTGGAGTTATTTTTATATTTTGGGACCGTTGTCTCCCTTGTAGTTATTGGTCAACCTTATTCGACATTTCTACTCTATTTATTTGTGTTGGACTTTGTTTTATGACGATCATTGCGAAACATGTTTAAAAAGTTTTGAAAACTCTCTAATTTCCGCTGCATATTACTTGTCTACTTTTACGCTTTCGCGAGGGTTATCACAGTAACAAATAGACGATTTCTTCAACATAAGCATTTGCAAGGGGATCCAAGTTCCAGGTTTCTTTAATAAGGATAAACCTCGCACACTTGGTCAGCCTCTCAACGACCACCCATACGACATCTTTACCTACAACTGTCCTCGTTAGAGCCATGACGAAATCCATGAAATAGACTCCCATTTCCACAACGGAACCTCAAAATATTGTAGTAACCCACCGGGCCTCTTGTGTTCAATTTTTACTTGCTGGCAAGTGAGACATCTTCTCACGTAAGCTATAACGTCTCCCCTCAAGTTTGGCCACCAAAACTGTAGCCTCAAATCCTTAAACATTTTTCCCCTCCGGGGTGGACTGAATAACAGGAGAGGTGAGCTTCATCAAGAATCCTCTTCCTTAGATCAAGAACACTAGGGACAAACAAGCGGCCACTGAAATGAAGAACTCCATTATCATCAATCTTGAAATTCTTAGCTTTACCTCCAAGTAACTTGACATGAATACATTTGTAAGTAGCATCATCCACTTGATTCTCTCGGACCTCACGATGAAGGACGAGATCGGCAACCATATCACCTAGGTAATCAAACTCATTCTCTACAAATTCAAGCTTCAATCTTCGGAATTCGGCACAAAGATCATCAGGCAACACACAGATGTGTAGATACATCGGTTCTACACCTACCAACAACCACCCAGTGATGATTGGGCAGCATGTTTGGTACACGAACCGATTTATAACAGTTCGTAAGTTTATCGTCAAGTGATAGCTCAAACACTTGTGTCTACCCCTTGGTCGTAATCTACACACTTATACGGTGGTTTTGACATTCATTAGAGTTTATTTGGAGTCCGGGTCGAAAACACGCGTGAAAACACGCATTTGTGGAGTCGCCACCAAATTTTGTGCGAAGTTGGAACCGTTTGAATACTTTATGTCATATCAAGACACAAAGTAACAACATGAACAGTAAGAACTCGTTACCCTTAGCATTCTATGTCTAGAATGACTCTCGTGGATGTCAATGAACATGGATGTTCGCAGAGATCTGGAGTAAGGGGTGAGGGTACGTATTAGGAAGTTCTTTAATCGTACACCTAATCCCGCCCGCCTCGATAGCGACCTCTACTAATGATTAGGGAAAATCTTCTGTACTCGATATGTAGTCGGTTAAATGCATGCAATGCAACATCCACGTTTTAATCCTAACATGTGAGCTTAGACTATATCGGTTAACATGTAGTTTAGCATTCAATTGAGTCGAAATAGGAATTTAGAATTAATTGCATGTAAAAGGAAAATAAATCATACAATACAATGATTAAATAAATTAAAATAAAAATTACAATTGATTACATTAGATCTCGGGATCTATGTTGGAAATATGTCAAAAGAAAGGTTTAAAGAAAATAAATAAACGAACAGATTAACAACGATACTAGAATTAATATTCGATTGAATACGTAATTAAGACTACGTCAGAGCGATTCAGGATGAGCAGAGAGAGAATCCAACCCAGAACAGGCGCAACATGTGATGCCTCCTCTGGATGAGGCGTAGCACTCTGTGCGTCTGTTCTTGAGCTGGGTTCTGGCTGTGAAGCCACAATCGCAATCAGTTAGTAATCGTTTGTGTGTTTACGGTTGATTAAAGACCTATAAGTCGAATTAAAGGTGATTTAATTAGATTAATTACACTAACTTGTATCAAAGACGAATCCTAGATATTTGATATAAACAGATCTAACATGTAAAGACTCAAACTTGACCTAAAAGATGACAAAACCCGCTAATATTGACTATTAGGGATAAAAGCCAATACAAACTTTCTAATTAGATTAAAAGACGATTTTTAAGAAATAATGAAAAACTAATAACGGTTTTGAAAAGGTTTGAGCATAAATCCGACATGAATCTTACATGATATAAAATAAAATTCAAAATAAAAGATAGGATTAAACACCCTGAGACTTACATGTTGACGAAACGAGATTAACTAAGTTGCGTTTTAGCGATAGCTCGACTCGAATGTAAAGAATGTGCCCTTGTTAAGAGGATTAAAAATTGATTAATTAAATTGATTGATTTAGTGTAGTTGGTTAAATTGGTAGGTCTATGCAATAACGTGACAGGAACCCAGTAGGATTTGAGCTTACGTGGTCGATTGATCAAGCACGTATATGTCAAAATTCTTAGAGGAAGGTATAGAATGCAAAAAGAGAGAAAGAAGGGGCGGAACACTCGCGTGCCTTGAAAATTAGCACAAACCTTTTCTTTTATAGATAAAAATCCAAGAATTTTTGGAATGACTCGAACACGGAAAGAAATCTAGAAAATATTCCGGAAATAGACAAAACAAACTAGGGAAGAGGCGCAGCAGGCACTGCGATTCTTGGAAGAGGCGCAGCGTCCGCTGCGTCATTTCCCAAGCAGTTTCCTACTTTGAAAGAAAGATTTCCGCGATTCTTTATGGAATTGCGGTTGATTTCGAATTCTTTTATAAATAAAATACGGATATATTTTACCAAGAAATATAAGTTTTGAAACATTAAAATATCCGGAATATTCTGAAGCGTTCAGACACGACTTCAAAAGGGTTTATAGAAAACGAAACGGTTTTTTACCCGGACTCCAAAATGACTCTAATGACTGTCAAAACTACCGTATCAGCGCGTAGATGACGACCAAGGGGTAGACACAAGTGTTTGAGCTATCACTTGACGACAAACTTCTGAATTGTCATATATCATTTCGCATACCAAACATGTGGCCCAATCATCACTGGGTGGTTGGCGGCAGGTGTATATTTGAGGTAACTACAAAGCCCCCACTTTGACTGAGGCTTGTACAAGGCAAAAGTCAAAGTATAGCCATCAAGTAAATCGAAGATTACAACCTGACATCTATGTCGACGCGAGGCGGCTTAAGGGGTCTGAACCAAGGACATGTCGTCGGGAACATTTTAAAATCTGTAGACTATCGAGGAGGGTCGTTTAAAGTTCGTTAGACTACGTACGAAAGCTCGCCAGCCATAAGAAGGAGTAATACCCGAGTATCTTCTTACTTGGAATAAGGTTGCGATGTGAGGCTCGCCAGCCGTTGAAAGGCATACGTAATGAGGCTCGCCAGCCGCTGGGGATAAGGTGCGTAATGAAGCTCATCAGCCGTTGAAAGGGCGCGTGATGAAGCTCGACAGCCGTTGAACGGGCGCGTGATGAATCTCGCTAGCCGTTGAAAGGGCGCGTGATGAGGTGATAAGTGATTATTTGTATGATTTTATCCCCTCATTTTAGCTCGATTTGATATGGTTTATCCACTTTAAGAAGTGATTTTATGAGCTAATCTCTCCTTTGCAGTATTTCTCGTGCTTTAATGTCATTTGTAGGAATTTAGTCGTTTCTACTTCAAATCTCGTCATTTGAAGGAAATATGAGCAAGGAGAAGCTAAGAAGGACGATTACGTGAGGTTAAGATGGCATGCTATAAAGATCTAGAGGTTCCGAGTCAAAGGGAACAAGTTTCAAGTCATTCCGAGCTCATATGCACAAGTTGCGACGGTTTTGCTATTCGTCGACGAAAGTCGTCTCAAACCTCATGCTCCAACTCTTAACCCTTGGGGACATGATCAGGCCCAAATAGGGGAGGAAATGAGGCCCAAGAGGTGTTAGTTACGTCCCCGTTCGAATCTAAAGTCAATGGAGTCAAGGTAGATCAAGTCACGTACCAAGAGAAGATCAAACGATTGTCAAAATTATGAACTGACAACATCCCTGATCGGATTACCACTTCCCCGATCGGGGAAGTTTGCTGACGTACGCATCTTCACGTCATCACCCTCTCTTTAAATGCAAGGCTTAATGGCTTGTTTAATGGGCATGAATCCGGACGCATTTTGGCAGCCTCTCAACCCTATAAATAGCCTAGCCTCCACACAACTAAGATGTACACAAAACACTTCTCTTCTCTCTTTAGTTTAGTTTCTCTCCTTTCTCTCATATTTCTTAGTTTAGTTTAGTTGTAGTTTTCTCTAGTTTAGTTTAGTTTAGTTCTAAGTTTGTATGGTTCTACTTGTAATTGGAACTGAAGCTTTCGGGTTTGTATTTCCTATTCAAGTTCTTGTTCCATTTCAATCTTTGCTCATCCTTTTCGGTAATCCTTGTTCTTGCTTTTACATTATAGTTTTATTTTCTTTTAGTATTTCCTTTATCATGTTTACCATTCTTAGTTTTATAATCTTAGTTTCCCTTTCATTGTTAATCATGCATAAGTAGTCACCTTTCAAGGGTGTAGGGTAGCCATGTTAGATTGATTAAAAGACGATAATTGGATAAAGAAATTGTGCCTTTAAAATATTGTGTCTATGCATGTTTGGATTGTAATGATAGTTGACGATTTTTGGCCATAATCATTGACTAGTATGGAATTCTTTTCCAAGGTAGACATACGAGAATTGAATAGACAAAGCATGACATGGTAGATTAAGACCTAGTAAATCGCCTACAAGCCTGCTAGACCATCTGATCTATGATTGTAATGAACACATCATTCTTACGAACTCACAATGAATTATTTGCATATCCTAAATCCAATTTCATCAATATGTTAATCTACATGTGTGAACCTACTTCCCTAGATCCTTTTCTATATTGAGTCATTAATTATTGTTTTAGTTTTCTAGCATTAGTAATAACCATTGTGACAATCATACAAGTTGAAATTCTAATCATATCTTTTCACAAGTATCTCCCGTCTCCCCGAGATCGACCCCTTACTTCCCTAACTGCATTTATTTGTTGTTAGCCTAGCCAAGGGTTATTTATCTTTGATTAGGGTACGCAACAACCCGATCAAATTTTGGCGCCGTTGAAAGGCATACGTAATGAGGCTCGCTAGCCGCTGGGAATAAGGTGCGTAATGAAGCTCATCAGCCGTTGAAAAGGCGCGTGATGAAGCTCGACAGCCGTTGAACGGGCGCGTGATGAATCTCGCTAGCCGTTGAAAGGGCGCGTGATGAGGCTCATCAGTCATTGAAAGGGCGCGTGATGAGGCTCGCCAGCCGTTGAAAGGGCGGGTGATGAAGCTCGCCAACCGTTGAAAGCGCGCATGTTGAAGCTCGCTACCCGTTGAAAGGACGCATGTTGTGAGAGTCTTTATTTCTGTTGAATGTGCAAGTTGTGAGAATCTTCCTGCGTCTGTCTTCGGGTGAACTCTCGTTGTATGTGAGAGTCTGTCTGCGTCTGTCTTCAGGCGAACTCTTGCTGGGGAAAAGTATATTGAAAAGGATTTGGGCCCACAAGCACCAAAATTGTAATAACAAAACTCCTAAGTAGAGCTCTGCTGGGGAGAGGGAGCAACAAGAGTTGCAACTCCGTTAGGGGTTGCTTGAAACCGCTTGAAAAATTGCTTGACGTTGCTTGAAATCGCTGGGGACTGTTTGAAATGCTAAAATTGCCAAGGATTGCTTGACGTTGCTTGAAATCGCTGAGAATTGCTTGACGTTGCTTGAAATCGCCGAGGATTGCTTGACGTGCTAAAATTGTTGGGGATAGCTTGAAATGCTGAAACCGCTGGGGATTGCTTAATGTTTTTTGAACTCGTTGAGGATTGCTTGACGTGCCCAGCGGGGAGAGACGCAAGAGTCAGCGTCCTTATTACGCTGTTTCTAGGAGATCGAGGTGGCAGGCGTCAAGCCCTTAGCTTACCTCGAGGTGCTGAAGTACAACTTTCCATTTTTGGCTATTGCATAGGGATGCACTTAATTTGAATGCAGGTGGCACTGTCTCGGCACATAACATTATAGAGGGTGGTAATCGGCTGAGGTCTACAGCCATTGAGACACTCGTAGGTGGCTGGGATCGGCAGGTATGAACCTCTCGTTCCTTGTTCTTTTTGTTGTATTTTGAAGAGAAGTGATTTGCAATGTGGCATTTCTTTGCAGGGAGCCTAGGAACGTGAGTTGGCATAGTCTTAGAGGGAGATAGCTTGTTGTTTGAGGGAGCTAGAGGACAGAGACACTGAGATTGTCGCTCTTGAGGTTCTAGCTGGGCTTGGTTATTGTCTTTTCCTGTTTTGCTGTTGGTTTGTACATTTGGCTTGTTTTTGCACATTTTGGATTTTGTCTCGGGCTAGAGCCCCTTGTTTTGCATTTTGGACTTTGTTTTGGATTGTGAATTTGGATTCTGGATTTTGGATTTGCTTTGGGCTTTGGCTTTGGCTTTGGAACTTGGTTTCGGCTTTAGCTTTGGCTTTGGCTTTGGCTTTTGCTTTTGCTTTTGCTTTTGCTTTGGCTTTGTTTCTTTTTTTTTTTTTGCTTTGGCCAAGAGCCCGTAGATTTGGATTTGACTATGTCTTGGGCGAGATCCCCCAGCTTGATGTACATGCCTCTTTTGGTTGTATTTGATGGCCTGAGTATTTTTGCTGCTGAATGTTTTTTATCCCTGCTGGTTAGTCTGAAAACAAAAAAGGGTTTGGTAGACGACGGTTTTGCCGTCATGCTACCGAAAATCACATCAGATAGAAATCACACAAATTACATGTTTACATGTTAATGGCCTAAACTGACGCAAAATGAAAGACTGGACTTACAAAACGCGATTTTGTAAAAGAAGACATGTACATTTGTTGAAAATGTGGAAAGAAAGAGGAGTGAAATGAGTCCCCTGAATAAATGTGCTCATTTGGCGGCGGTGTTGATTTGTGTCTCGAACCCGGAGAGGATTAGGAAATCCAGGGTTGATATCATTCTTTAAGCTGTCTTGGAACATTCTCATGCTTGCCATGGTGAGAAGCTGAGGATGGGGATATCTAAATGTTAAAATACAAGAGCATAGTGACGTTCAATCTTAACGGGCCAGGGGCCGGTTGATTTCGTGTCGCATGAGCGGTATGTGGGCTACGCGAGGCGCTTTACTTTGTTTGTTCTTGAAAATTTTGGATGAGTTCTGCCTTCTTTGCAGTAACAAGTTCGGCAAATTACGCGAAACTAATACTTGAGAGATGCTAAACGAGGGTGATAAGCCTAGTGTACATCTGTCCAGTTCTTAGATGCTAAACGAGGGTGATAAGAAATGGAATGGAGTGGGAGGTTCTATGGTGTTAGAAGACAATGGAGATCTGTGTTATCTCTCTCATTCACCTAGGTGAATAAAAGGATCGTCCAAAAAGGCATGGAGACAAAGTAACTGTGAGTCGATTCGTCTGAAGTTTATGAAAGAGGACTACTTGAGAGATTTTGTTTTGTTTGTGATTTTTGACTAGAGAGACTTCTTAGTTTTTGGCACTTTGTTGGATTGACTGGATTTGTTTTTTTATTCGAACTTGTTTGATTGGTTTTCTTCTCCTTTTTGGATTTGGATTTATTCGACTTTTGTTTGTCTTGTCTTGTAAATTTTGAATCTTTGAGACTTTTGTTTTGGGGTTGTTGGGATTTTTTTTTTGGTTTTCTATTTGTGAGAGTTTAGGCACGATTGCACTAAAAATTATTTTGATAATCAGGCGAGAGTATCAAAATGTTTGGCATAGGATGCAATTTCTGGTAGTCATATAGGATGTGACGAATCAGGTCGAAAGATGGGGTCTCCAAACCTAAAGGTCACCTAGAGACACGACGATCAAGGAATTTTCACACCACAAGATATGGACAAGGTGGTAAATGCACGCCCTCATTAAGGCTTATTCTAAGAGGTCCAGTGATCAACACTAAAGAGATATGACCTAAAGTATTATAAGTCTATTTCACTAGTTAAGGGTAAAAAGTAGAATGAGTGACTAATAAAACTACATGTGCTCATTTGTAGCTCAAAGAGGACAAGGATGGTCCTATTTATTAATAATGCTAATATAGTGGATACAAACGGTTGCTGGGACATACCCCAAGCTATGTTACTATTTGACACAAAGCAAGGAGAAACAGAGGGATGGGGTGAAAGCAGTAGAAGATCCTCTAGAGACTTCAAACTCAGACTCCGACTCCGACTCCGATTCTGATCTGAATTTGTTGTCTTCTGGTTCTTTCTTGAACATCTCTTTTCCACTTTCCAACATATGGATTTCTGCTTTGACTAGGGAGATGAGGTTGCCCAAATCGCTCCGTTCTCACTTTTTAGTCACACGAGTGTTCCTCCCTTCTCTATTTGCATTCTAGACCTTACTCTAAGATTTTTGAAATCTACGTGCTTGATCAATCGACCACGTAAGCTCATATCCTTCTGGGTACCTGTCACGTTTGCATGACCGACCAATTTGACCAATACATAATCAACCAATTAATCAATCGATTTTTTAGTCCTTTAATGAGGGCACTTTCTGCATACATTCGAGTCGAGCTATTAATAAACGTTAACTTAGTTAATCTCGTTTCGTCAATCATGTGAGTCTGAGAGTGTAAATCCCGTCTTTTATTTGTATTTATTTTTCGTTAAATTTAATGTAAGATTCACGTCAGAAATAAATTCAAAGTCGATTTTAATCAAAACCTTTTTATAAAACCTTTTTAGCAGTGATCATCACTAAATTCGTTCTTATTTTATTTTCTTTGTTTATAAACTATAAATCGTATTTATCTTTCATATAAAACGTTTTGTTCTTAACTTAGATTCATTATAATTCAATATTAGTGAATTTTCGTCTTTCAATCAAGATTGGCTCTTAGAGGTTCGATTTGTTCATATCAAATCTCTGAAATTCATTATTGATACAAATTATAGTAATTAATTAAATCACTTCCATTCGAGTTGTAAGTCAATAATCAATCGTAATTATACCAAAGAATGTTAACTGTTCGCGATTCTGACTTCACAGTCAGAATTCAACGCAAGAACAAACGCAACAATCAATGCGCCTCTTCCAGAGGAGGCAGCTATTGCTGCACCTGTTCTAGGTTGACTTTTGTCCCTGAACTTATGTTTTCGCCGTGACGTAGCTTTATTTACGTAATTAACTAACTATTAATCGTTTTATCGCTCCTAATCTGTCTTTTAGTTTTTCAAAACTTTTCCTTTTCTTCATATCTCCGTTTTGAGTATATTTCGGACATAAATCCCGTAATCCTTCGTAATCTTTTTAATCCGTTGTAATCTCATTTAGTCATTGTAATTGCATGATTTCTTTTTTCTTTCATGTATAATTAATCCTAAATCCCAATTTCGACATAACTGAGCGCTAATTAGATGTTCACCGACATAAACTAATTCACATGCTAGGATTAAAATGTTGGATGTTTCATTACATGCATACAATAGATAACATATCAAATACGAATGATTTCCCTAATCATTAGTAGAGGCCGCTATCGAGGCGGGCGAGATTAGGTGTTCGTTTAAAGAGCTTTGTAATACGTACCCTCACCCCTTACGCCAGATCTCTATGAACATCCGTGTTCATTGGCATCCACGAAAGTCATGCTAGACATAGGATGCTAAGGGTAACGAGTTCTTAGTGTTCATGTCATCACTTTATATCTTGACATGGCATGAAGTATTTGAACGGTTCCAATTTTCCATAAATATTGATGGCGACTCCACAAATGCGTATTTCTACGCTTGTCCATCCAAGTGCGCCCCTCCGTGGTTCCCCGTGTACCACAGTTCGACAAGGATCACCAATCCGTGTATCATAGGATGTCAATCAAATAATTAGTCGTCTTTCTACCAAGGGTATCGGCAACCAGATTAGCTTTCTCTTCGTGGTAGAGAAACTCAAAATCATAATTATTCACCAACTCCAACCATCATCTTTGCCTCATATTCAACTCCTTTTGGGTGAATATATACTTCAAACTCTTATGATCGGTGGAGATACGGCAATGAACACAAATAAGATAATGTCTCAAAACTTTCAAAGAATGAACAACGGCGGCTAACTTAAGGTCATGAATAGGATACTTCACCTCATAAAGTCTCAATTGCCGCGAAGCATAGGCAACAACCTTCCAATTTTGCATAAGAACACTACCCACACCCAACTTAGAAGCATCACAAAACACATTAAAGTCAACACCATCTTCGGGCAAGGTCAACAAGGGAGCGGTTGTAACACCCTCATATACCAAAGAGCCTTACTAAGGCCTTCCTCAGTAAACAAGTACGCTCCCATCTCGGTTGCTCGAAATAGATAATATCAAATAGAGTATAATGCAATGACATTTATTAAAATCAATTTTAACCGAATACATTGTCTTAAACCAAAGTAAACAAAGTATAAATTCAAAACACAATTTCTGATAGTCTAGGATCTAAGAGCACAGTGGAAGCTAGACTCATCATCATTGGCAACCCCCGTCAATCCCACACATGATCAGCGAAATACCTGCTAGACCAATATATCTCAGCAGTTTTGGAAACATAAACGGGGTCAGTACCATCATACATCAATCAATGCATAAACAATCAAACAGAAGATAAGCATCTCAAGGTAACCAAGTAACCAGTATAAAACCACCAATATAGAACCAGTAACCAATCACAATCACAAGTACATCATCATCATCAACCATCATCATAGTAACAAAAAACAAACAACATCAATCAATATACGAAGGTACTGAGTAAGAAAACCCTACCTCTAAGCAATTCCGCAATAATGAATCCAACTCAGAAATCTCATCTACGAACTATCCTCCTAACACAATCAATACTCTAATTCAATAAATAATCTAATCCCATCCCTAAAACAGATTAGGGTTTCAAAAGAATCTTGAAAAATGCTTCATTGAATTCAAAGTAGCGATACTTATGACAAGATCAAATCAAGGAATGATGCCGACGATCTAGCAACAACAATCCAAGCAATGACCACAACTACCACATATAAGACATCCCTAAACAAAAATAACAAAACACATTAGGGCCTCTAACCAACACCCCAATGACCACAACTACCACATAAAAGAGACACAAAATTCCTAACATCATGACTAATACAACCCAAAAGCATAAAATAACAACGCGGTCGACTGCTACCTCCCTTAAGAATACGGTTACGTCCCTCTAACCAAACATACCTGCTGAAAAAGATGCGGAAACAACTCTCTCATGGAACCCTCCGCCTCCCAAGTTACTTCCTATATATTATGGTTACACCATAAAACTTTAAGCAAGGTTGTCTCTCTATTCCTTATTTTTCGCACCTTCCGATCTAATATCTTCTTTGGCACCTCAACATGAGTAAGTAACGCATCCAGCTTGATAGTCTCAGCTTCCAAAACATGGGACGGGTCACTAACATACTTCCACATCTGTTGGTGGCAAGGCTTACTCGACCGAGTACATACTCGGCCGAGTATAGTCTACTTGATCGAGTGAATTTGGCTGGTGTCTTTTGGGTGGTTCTGACCTTGTGTACTCGGCCGAGTGACTTTGGAAGTCGGCCGAGTGAGTTGTACTCGACCGAGTACATATTGTAATCGATCGAGCACGACGGTTTTCAGGATCGGTTCGAACGGTTAATTAAAGGATTAATAGGAGGGATTAAAACCATAATTCAATTTTTACGCTTCCTAATCTTAAGACCTAAACTCTTTAACTCTCTCAAAACTCGCATTGAACCTTTGATTATCTCGTGCCGGATTACTTGTTCTTTTGCCTAGATCGATTTCTGTGGTAAGTATTCATACTTATGCTTTTATTGTGATTATATTGATAGTCTTAGTTGAATTAGGGGAAAGGAATGAACTTGTATTTATTGGATGAATGTGAATTGCTTTAGGAGGGGAATTCATTGAGGAACACATCTAATCACTAGTGCTTTTGGTGGATCTTGATAAGGTAGGGTTTCCCTACTCAGTATTGTGTTATTAATCAATGCTATGAGATGTTATATGATATTGTTTGTGATTGATGATGGAGATGTTGGAGTTTGGTTTGCGGAGTTGTTGTCGATTTCATGGTTACTATGTTACTGGTTACTTGTGTTTAGTTATCCTGTTGGGAGATAGGTCACGCCTCGAGTCCCCCCATCCCCCCCTCGTGGTTATCCCACCACGTAGGGGATGTTGACATTAATGATCCGGGTTCTCTCACTGCGGTGAGAGGGGCTTTCGACGCCTGTGGCTGCGGTCCAGGGTCAATAAGTGGTTTTTAGGGTAGCCTCGTAACTTGACCCTACGGAGGTATCCGCTGCGGTGGCCCTCCTGGTTTCTCTTATCCCTTGTGCTTTTGCTTGTGCATTGATCGATAGATACATTTACTGCCCTTCTACTGTTTACAAAACTGTTGTGATCCATTGGGGGATGGTGAGCAGTTGATCGCAGGTAATCCTTAGAGCATGACGGGAACGAGGATGGGATCACCTATCGAGTCTAGCTTCCGCGTTACTTGGAGTCTTAGATGATTGTTAAACATTATTTATTCATTGGTTATGGATTGGAATTGGTCGGATGGTATGCCATCCATTTGAGACATGTATTGGTATTTAAACATTGATTACTAATTTTTGCTTCCTTTATTGCTTGTTGTGATGTTCACTACCTCAGGCAACCTAGATCGTAGCACTTCCATGTGCTAAGGGGGTCTTGTAAGGCACATTGATATATTGGGGTGTTACAAAGTGGTATCAGAGCGATTGATTTTGGAACCTAAAACCAATGAAACTAATAAAATAGGAGTGTCTAATAAAATGAACCCGGGTAGGAGTCATAGGTAGCTACCGCAAAGATTAGGGAGGCGTCCCGAAGTTGCAATTTTGCCCCTATAACTCTTACTTGGTCACCATGGGAAGTGTTGGGGTGTTATGTGCATTTAGTGTATTAATATATGTTGCATGTTGAGATATGTGAAATGGAGATGGATGTGGAAAGGAGTGGGGTGGTGATTTGTGGCATGTGTGAACCACATGAGATGTGGCTGATTATGTGAAGTATATGAAGTATGATGGCATGATGATGAACTTATATGAAATATGTATCAACGGTGGTGAATTTTGGCTTGAGAATATGTTTACTATTACCAAACATGTTATATATATGAGTTACATGTGATTATATGAAAGAATTGTACGAGAACATGAAAAGTATGCGTTTATGATGACATGAGAATGTTATGTGGAATAATTGACATGAATGGAGAATGATTTTCAGCTAATACATATTGATATGTTGGGAGGATAAGAACATGTGAATGGTTGTGAATTATGGTCTTTTATGTGATGTGAGGTATGTTGATGAGTGGTAAATTTGTTTAGTAACAAAAATTTGAATTATATGAAGTTTGATTTAGGAAGGTCTGTCTTTAAACTGCTATAACTTTAGTTTTAGAAATGATATTTATGTAATTCTAAATGGAGGTGATATCTTGTCCTGTTACGCTTCTAACGGTAGGTCATGAGACGCAATCGACTTAGAATTGAGGGCGATATGCTCGTTTTACGAAAAGTGGTCGGTGCTAAGAAATCCGTCGCACTCGACTGAGTGCACTAGGCATTCGACCGAGTGTCTTGAAATGTTTGCGTCAGGCTGGTTACAAGGGTTTGCACTCGACCGAGTACAGTATGTACTCGGCAGAGTGCGTCGTACTCGACCGAGTACCGATAGTACTCGAGCGAGTGTCTAGTATTCGATCGAGTGTGTTGTATTTGATCGAGTGGCTTTGCCACCGCGGGTGAATTGTGGAATTTTTTTGTCCATATGTTGTGTGTTCTAAGTTGTTTCATATTTGCCTATGTGTAAAGAAGTGTCGTCTTAGAGAGTGAGTTTGCATATTCTATAAGGGAATAATGTTCCCCATGGTTGTATTGTTTTGTGGGAAGTGTGTGAGATTGTATATGTTTAGGACGGAGAGATTGATAAGCCTTATGAGAGATATAGAAAATCGGTTTTGTGATATGAGATGTGTAATAATGTTGTGTGTTAGAGAAATATATATAGAGACGTGTGTGTTTATATGATCTTGTGATAATGTGAGAAAGGGAAGGTATGAACTGCAGATTTAGAAGAGAGATATGAATGGTTATAAAGGGGAAATGTGTTTAGGAAAAATGAGAATGTTTGAGTTGATTAGGGATATATGCAATGGGGACCGATATAGAGGAATGTAACGATGATGGTACCTTGTGAGCTTAGTCTGTTTGATGTGTAATTAGGTCTGGATATTGTTTTGATGGAAAGCCGGATAACTACAGAGACAATTGTGGAGATGAAATATTATGGAAAGTCTAATATAAGGTAAGCATCATTGTGAGGTATGGTAAGGATAGATAGTAATAGTATATAATGAGTTTCGTTGTTGTTTGGGTGTATTAATAGCAGATGAAGGAAAATATTGTGATAAGAGTAATATTTATTGCGTATGATTGGAAGATTGTAACGATGTGTTGTCGAGTTTAGAATCTTGAGGTAATAAGAAGGTAGTCGCGTTATTGGACTAGATAGTGAAAGTGAATCTTTGGGATAATGAGTAATTGTAATTGGTGTGAATTGGAGGAAGTATAAATAGCGAATTTGTGAAGCAAATGAATAATTGAAGCAATAGAATAACATAAAGAGAATGATATTTATGAATTCATGAAATGATTTGTATAGGGAATTATGGGTTATAAAGAGACAAGTGGAAGAGGAATATTTGGAGGATCATATATTGAGGCAAAAGCTAGAGTTGCAAAGGACATAGTTTGGTACGAAAGAGTTGAAAAAAGGTGATAGTATTTTCAAATGGATTGATAATGATGTTGTGATAAAATAATATGATATAAATGTATATTGGCATATAATATTTTAGTAGAAATCATTCGGTTAGTAATCGAAGAGAATGTTGTGGAAAGTTAGGTGGAATCATTGAGGCTTTGGAAGTACTCTAGGTTGTGACTGGTGTGAGATGTATTGGCATTTGGTGGTGTATTTATGAAATACTGTTATTATGGAAAGTGGTAGTCTGAAGTGTTGGGTTGATGTAATGGGAAGACAAGAGATTTAAATGAGAAATTATGAATGAATATCCAGATATAGTTGTTAGTCGTTAATGGAACCTTTCAAAAGAATGTTGAATTAAAGGGAATTGGAGAGTTTGTTATGTTTATATTTGGTAGCTATATTGAGATAGTGGTTTTGGTACTGGAGGATCGTTTTGCGGGGAAAGATGCGTTGAGGGAGGAAGACTGGTCGTAATTGAGTTGAGGAGGTTATGAGGAGACTATAGTATTATTTGGACGAATGATATAGTTGAGGGAAGAGGCGGTTTCAAGGGTAATGGATTTGGGGTTTGTCTTCAGGTTAGAAAGGAGAATGATGAATTATAATTGTGTGGGATTTATGTGGGTCTAGGTTCCTTGTTAAGATTATTTTGGTTGATAAGTGTCTGTTACTTGTATAGTTATTTAGTAATCTAAGATGTGTTATTGGTTGCTTGTGCATGTCGAGTTAGGTTGTCTTTATTATGGTCAGTATAATTTTCTGTTGTGTAATGGTGTTATTCGTTTGGTGGTCCGTTTGTCGGTCATGTGGTGATGCAAGTCCCCGTGAGTCAGTTAGAGTATTGAGTCTTGAGGGCTTGCCGTAATTATGTGTTGTGCATGTGTATAGAGGTCGTACATTGTTGTTATCGTTTTGTTAGCTATGGTCTGATGGGTTTAAAAGTGGGGTCTAATCGGTGAAGATTTTTATTAAAGTCTCTGTAAATGTTTCTCATATATTTTGTACTAATTTTTTTTAAAAAGGATTTGTAATAGAAAATTTGTATATTAATTATAATATCCTTATATTTCGGCAAATTTTGTACGTAAATGTGAATTTTATTTTAGCCGAAAATCAGGGGTGTCAGTCATTATTGTTTGGGACCCTTGTTCTTTTAGACTTTGGGTCGAGTGGATTGATTGATGGGGTGGTTCCGTGTATAAATTTGGATGTTTTGACTTGGTGGATGTGACGAGGTCAAGAAATATAATTATGGTGTGCTTGAGGTTGTAAATGATTCATTGTCGTTTGGAGGATTTTATGGGAATAGGGTGTTAGAGCGTATCATTGTTGAGTGTTACGTGGTTGAGATGGAGCGGGAATTTAGAAGAATGTTTTGAGTAATCGTGGTAAATGATGGGTCTAATGTTTCATATTGAGAATTTATGGGTGGATTATAGGTAATGTATAAAATGAATGGTGTTTGGAGTTGTTGTATGATTGGCAGTGGTGGTATTGGAGTATTAAGCGATTTTGGGTAAGACGGGATAATGACAATAAAGTAAATAGGTAGGAGTTAATGATGAGTGGGGTTAGAGGGTGTAGCAGCATTTGAGGAGAGCGAGTTGTCTCATTGTCGTGACTGTGTTTTGTGGAAGATTTAGAGGGAATATTTGTTGATTAGTAAGTTAAGAGGATTGGCAATGAGTATGGTGTTGAGGTATTCTTATAGTTATAGATGTTGAGATGTGGCATTAGTTATTCGGTGATGATCGGTCTTGGAGTTATGTGAAAGAATAGAACTATTTTGTATGGTCGATCACGTGCTATGTCTTGTTGAGAGATTGAATTTGATATGATTTGTGAGTGTTGAAATATTGTTCAAAGAAGAGTGTTGTCAAGTGTTGTTAAAAGTTGGAGTACTGGTGTGGTTGATTGGTTAATGATATCGTTAGGAGGTGAAAATTTTGATAGCGACATTTGATGGTGTAAGCTCGGATATCTTCTCGATGTATGTATTGTTGGAACTTAGGGTTATGATGCTGTATCGGATGGTGACAGTCTTTGGGGGTGCCCTTGATATGTGGAGGTGCTAGTGCTCGCGTGACTGCTTGGTTTCTCTTGTTGGAAATGAGGGTGTATGTTAACTTCAGGGATGAAGTTAATTTTAAGGAGGGAAGAATGTAATGATTTGTATTAAGTTTGTAAGACTTTTACTTTCTTATTAGTCTTATTTGTTTGTTGGAGACTTGGTAAGGTAATATGTGATTGGTAGAGTCCTTGTGTCATAGGTGATGTTGTTCTGTTGTGGCATTGACTAGCATATCTGTTGTTGCGACATATGTTTAGCATATGCCTTGTTATGTGTTATTGTGACATATGTTTAGCATATGTGTTGTTGTGTTGACCAATGTGTTGTTGTTGGTACCGTGTCTTTTGGTAGGAGTATGAGTTGTTAACTTCGAGGACGAAGTTCATTCTTAAGGAGGGAAGACTGTAATACTCCGTATTCTTATGTGTAGGGGACTCGGCCGAGTAGCGCTTACTCGACCGAGTACATGAGGTAGTCGGCCGAGTATAGTCTCCTCGACCTAGTGAATTTGGCTGGTGTCTTTTGGGTGGTTCTGACCTTGTAAACTCGACAGAGTGAGTCGTACTCGATCGCGTACGACGGTTTTCAGGATCGGTTCTAACGGTTAATTAAAGGATTAATAGGAGGGATTAAAATCATAATTCACTTTTTACGCTTCCTAATCTTAAAACCTAAACTCTTAAACTCCCTCAAAACCCTCATTGAACCTTCGCTTATCTCCTGTCGGATCGCTTGTTCCTTTGCCTAGTTCGATTTCTGTGGTAAGTATTCATACTTATGCTTTGATTGTGATTATAATGATAGTCTTAATTGGAATGAACTTGTATTGATTGTATGAATGTTAATTGCTTTAGGAGGGGACTTCGTTGAGGAACACTTCTAATCACTGGTGCTTTTCGTGGATCTTGATAAGGTAGGGTTTCTCTACTCAGTATTGTGTTATTCATCGATGCTGTGAGATGCTATATGATATTTTTTTTGATTGATGATGGAGATGTTGGAGTCGGGTTTGGGAGTTGTTGTCTATTTCATGGTTACTATGTTACTGGTTACTTGTGTTTAGTGATCCTGTTGGGAGACAGGTCACGCCCAGAGTTCGCCCTCGTGGTTATCCCGCTACGTGGGGGATGTGCAAATTAATGATCCGGGTTCTCTCGCTGCGGTGAGAGGGGCTTTCGACGCCTGTGGCTGCAGTCCGCTGCGGTGGCCCTCCTGGTTTCTCTTATTCCTTGTACTTTTGCTTGTGTATTGATCGATAGACACAATTACTAACCCTTCTACTGTTTACAAAACTGCTGTGATCTATTGGGGGATAGTGAGCAAGTGATCGCAGGTAATCCTTAGAGCATGATGGGAATGAAGATGGGATCACCTATCGAGTCTAGCTTCCGCGTTACTTGGAGTCTTAAGTGATTGTTAAACATTCTTTATTCATTTGTTATTGATTGGAATTGGTCGGATGGTATGCCATCCATTTCAGACATGTATTGGTATTTATACATTTATTAATAAGTATTTCTTCTTTATTGCTTGTTGTGATGTTTACTATGTGACAACCCTCGCGAATGCGGAAATAAAACATACAAGCATGTGATATAATAAGCGGAAAAATGGTATTTTAAAAACCTTTATACATGCAAGATAAGTATACGAGGAGTGTCAAAATACAAACCGAATACAAAATATTATAAGATAACAGACGTAGTCTCTCAAAATGTTAACAATGTCAAAGTGACTAGCAAACTAGCTAATTAACGACTAGAGGTGAATCTTCCAGGGACAACGCCCTCTAGCTCACACCCGAACCCAAAATAGCATAAGCAAAAAGCCATCCAAATCAAGCAACCTGTTCATCCATGAAAAACATGAACGCCACAGTCAGTGGGGAGTAACTCCGGGTTCTCCCAGCCATATCACATTAAACGTACATAAAAGGAAATACGAAAGTAGAGCATGCATATATAGATATACATGTGAAATACGATAAGAATAGATAGGCAATTCGATATAAAATGATAAGAGCATAAGAGTTACAAGTCCGAATCCCTCATGTTATACAAATACTCGGGGAAGACACTCTTAAACAACCGAATACCCTCACTAGGGCTTGCATCTCACCGTTAGCGGTATAAGTTTGATAAGATTGAGACTCGACAAACAAACCATGTCAAGTCAGATCAGTGGGAAGGGTTGGTTCTGGCCGAGGCTGACCCGATTGATGCATATGCTCTAGCGGTGGCAGCTATCCGGGAGATTTACCCGGACTCAATTTATTTTGTTGTTGTTGTTGTTTGGTTGTAGTTGTTTGGTTGTTTTGGCGCCATTTGTGTGTGGCGCTGTTTGAACTTATTATTTAATAATATTAATGTTGATACGTTAATTTGTTTTTTGACTTAAGTTTAGAAGTAATTAAACTAATTCAATTCAAAGCTATTCAATCGATAAGGCAAAATTAGAATTGAACTGATTCACAAATTCAATAATAAACGACATTCAGGAAATCCACAATTCAATAATAAGAATTGAACAATCTTAATAAGAAATAGTTGATAAAAATAATACCTGATTAATAAGGGAGATGATGACAGAAAGACGATCAGGGAGTATGTCTTATTGGTGCAGTATGATCGCTTTGTGATAGAGTTTTTGTGTTGCAGTACAGTCGTATTATTAGTGTTGTGTGTTTTCTTCATCTTTATTAACAAATATTGACAACGGTTATTATAAACAAACCGTTGTGATAGAGTAATGACTACGGTTAAAGTAGTCTACCCGTTGTGATTAATAAACACTATGACAACGGTTTGTGACTAATAACCGTTGTTATAAGCAATAACAACGGGTATATTTACAACAACCGTTGTTGTTGCTTACCTTTATTTTTTTTTAATTATAAAAAGAGACAGCAATATCATAATAAGCACTATACACTGCAATAATAATCAGCAGAAACCAAAAAAAGACATGGTCAGCCACAGCTTGGCAATATGTTTCAACTCAGAGGTCATGGTAAGAGCGACTGGGTTGCTCCGAATAGATCAACAGTCGAACCATACCTCTGGGTAGCCACAGACGAGGACGCCGAGCTTCTGAAGAATACCGTGGACTATTTCCACGTGCCGTATCCGACCATCTTGAATGGTCAGCAGTCGGCCAATTCAGAAATCGTCGATGCCTACAACCAGGTTGTGGCTGTTTTCCAAGCAATGTACACCTAAAAATTCCAAGCAACGTCCTGTGTTAGATGTTGAGTGTCAATTGTGTGTGTGTCTGTATCAGCCTATCATAATAGCAGTGTAATGGGATGGGAGGGCCTGTGGTCTTGTATGTAAGATTTCCGCTATGGTTGTAAGATTTCCGCTATGGTTCCTAAATGCAAATATGTTCGAGCTAATAAAGTATCAGTGCTTTACGTTTTTATTAACTATGTCGTTCCTAAGTTATTTAAAAAAAATCAGAAAGATAGTTATTTAAAAAAATAACAGAAACTAAAAGGAAGATATATAGTTATTTAAATTAAAAAATAAAAATAAATATATAAGCTAATACCTCACATTATTAACCACCTCAGGATCGGGGACGTTTCTTGCCCGACATAGTTTCTTTGTTAACCCAAATACCTTCACCATGATCATCACGCATATAGATGCTTTCAATGTTATCATGATCAGTGTCAACATTGTCGAAATAAGATACAGTGGAAGAGTGATCCATTCCCTCAAACACGACATCCTGATCATTATCCCCACCATTATCGGGTGCACCCCGTCTACTCCTTATAGATAGTACAACAGACCACTTCTTATCCATAGGATCGGTGACATAGAACACTTGTTTAGCTTGGGATGCCATTATGAAAGGATCATCCTTATTATTGCCAACCTTATCCAAATTGACCAACGTAAATCCCATTTTATCCTTTCGAACACAATTGTTGTTGTTATCAACCCAGTTACATCGAAACAGAGGTATTGTGAAATCAATGTAATCTAATACCAATATTTCTTGAATAACACCATAATAAAGGCATTTTCCCCAAATAGGTTTTTTATCTTTTGAAGTAGCAAAGTGCATTGCCTCAAATTCAGAACTCACACCACTATTTTGCATTGTGCTCAACTCATCTGGCTCGCGGGTTTAAAAAGTATAACCATTAATAGCAAAACCGCTGAAAAAGTGGCCCTGCCATTTGGACCTAACCCAAGACTTAGTAACCTAAGAGAGATGTCATCACCATACAAATTCTTATACTCCAAGACAATATTCCTAAACCACTCTCCGAACGTCTTCTTATGCTCGTTTGCAATCCACATCTCGCTCTTGTTTGGGTGATCGTATTTAAGCTCATCTTTGTGTTGTTGAATATAAGGTTGCACCTCATCTTCATTGTTTAGCACATACGTATGTGCTAAATGTAACATGTAACGTGCCACAATTTTTTCAACCCGGCCCCTAATACCTTTTCCGGTCATCCAGTCACTATGACGATTCTTTGGAACGCCAATTAACTCCTCAGGGGAGAGATGAGCGTAACAATATGCAAGAGCTTTGTCTAATATAGCGCGTTCAGCAATACAACCTTCTGGACGATACCGATTAGATGTATAGTCCTTGTACACTTTCATCAATCTTTCGAAAGGATACTGGTATCTCAAGTACACGGGCCCAAGGTACAAAATCTCCCTAACCAAGTGAGTGGTCAGGTGAATCATGATAGTGAAGAAAGAGGGTGGAAAATACATTTCAAAATGACAAAGAGAGGTGACAACGAGGTCCTGCAATGAATCCGCATCATCGGGATCGATGACTTTATCGCATATGGACTGGAAGAAGAGACAGAATCTGGTAACAGCATATCGTACCTTTTCAGGTAAAATGGAGCGAATAGCCACGGATAGTAATTGTTGCATCAAAGTGTGGCAATCATGTGACTTTAACCCGGTGAGTTTTAGATCTTGCATCGACACAAGGCTTTTGATGTTGGACGAATAACCATGTGGCACTTTAATTCCATTCAAGCATGCACAAAACTCTTTTTTCTCATTCCGTGAAAGGGTATAAGCTGCTGGCGGTAAAAATGTACCATTACCTCTCTTCTGTGGTGCCAACTCTAGCCTAATACCCATCATTTGCATATCTTCCCTAGCTGCGGCGTTATCCTTTGTTTTACCGGGAACATTCAGGAGGGTATTGATAATATTATCACATACATTTTTCTCAATGTGCATGAAATCGAGGCAATGCCTGACCTCCAGGTCAGGCCAATATGGAAGTTTATCAAAAAATATGGATCTTTTCTTATACCCACGAGTAGACAATTTAGAGCCGTTCTTCTTCCCATATTTTATCTCAATATGCTTTACTTTCTGATAAACTTCATGCCCACTCAAAATTCTAGGAGGTTGACGAAGTTCTTGACGTCCATTAAATGCTTTCTGCTGCTTGCGATAACAATGGTCAGGATCCAAGCCCCTCCTATTTCCCAAATACACATACTTATGAGAACACTTCAAGTATTCAGACTCGATATCCTCCCCACACAATGGACATGCCTCTTTCCCATGCACCGTATGCCCAGAAAGGTCGCCATAAGCCGGATAGTCGGTTATTGTACACAATAACATCGCTCTCAAATTGAAAGTTTCATTCCTATATGCATCAAATACTTCTATCCCACTATCCCACAAAATTCGCAAATCATCTAAAAGAGGTTCCAAATAGACATCTATATTATTTCCAGGTTGTTTAGGGCCGGAAATTAACAACGACAACATCAAGTACTTTCTTTTCATGCACACATATGGAGGTAAGTTGTATATTGCCAACACTACTGGCCAAGTACTATGTTGGGTACTCATGTTTCCATGTGGGTTCATTCCATCAGTGGACAGCGCTAGACGTAAGTTTCTAGGTTCAATGCCGAACTCGGGATACTTAGCGTCGAACGATTTCCATTGCATACCATCTGCCGGGTGTCTTAGCTTCCCATCATTTATTCTTCCAGTTTCATGCCAAGTTAACATTTTTGAATCATTGCTATTCGCAAACATCCTTATGAATCTTGGTATCACTGGAAAATACCATAACACCTTAGCCGGGATCCCTTCCTTATCCTTATAACGCCACACAAAACAAACCGGACAATTGGTTAAGTTTTGATATAATTTTCGATACAATACGCAGTCATTTGGACATGCATGTATTTTCTCATATTTCATACCCACCCCTCTAATTAGTTTTTTAGCCTCATATGTCTTAACGGGAAGAACATTACCATCTGGAAGCATGTCGTTTATCAAGGCTAATAAACTAGTGAAACACGTGTCACTAACCCCATTTGCCCCCTTGATATTATACAACTTCACCACAGCCGACATCTTTGTGTACTTATAACCAGGGTACAGAGGCGCTTCAGACTCACACAACTTCTCATACATGTTGTCAAGGTCATCCAAATTAATGTTGTTATCTTCAAAAGCATTTGATTCATCATCTTTTTCTTCATTATCTGTAGACCCAACATTCAACTCGTCTGCTTCCAACTCAACATACTCGGCAAACTCGGGATCATCAGTTATCCTTTCGTATACCTCAAGATCATCTTCTTCAAAATTATTATCTTCCTCTAATGATTCCCCATGAAAAATCCAACGGGTATAGGATCGACTAAAACTATACTTTTCTAGGTGAATTTTAACGTCCGGAATAGCCATATACCTAATATTACCACATCTTTCACAAGGGCATGGAATACTAGAAGAACCATTCAAATTGTTCGCAACGACTTCATAAAATTCAGCTAAACCATCCTTATAGTTTGGGTCAATCATATTCGCAGCATTCATCCAAGTTCGAGTCATTTATCTACATTCGTAGCATATATAGTAAGCCAAGTAATTCAGAAAATCCAACTAATTAAAACTAGTTCAATAATAAGCCAACTAATTCAGAAAATGCAATGTATAAGGCAACATATTCACAAATAAACGAAATTCAGGAAATCAATAAAGCAAAATTATTAGAATACCTGATTAATAAGAAATAGCAGACGGAGATGATGACAAAGAGACGATCAGGGAGTATGTCTTAGTGTTTGTGGTTTTGTGTTGCAGTATAATCGCTTTGTGTTTGTGTTTTTGTGTTGCAGTACAGTATTATTAGTTTTGTGTGTTTTTTTCATCTTTAACAAATATTGACAACGGTTAATATTCATAGTCAACCGTTGTTATTAGTTTACTTATTTACAACGGTTAACAAAGTTATACCCGTTGTTACAACGAACAACAACGTACAACAAAATCATATCCGTTGTTATTAATTTACGCCAAATTTTGCGCCAAATTAATAACACATTATAACAACGGGTTTGTTCGTGCCCGTTGTTATTACTTTTCCTTATTTTGCGCCAAATTAATAACAACGGATATAGATTAAACTGTTGTTATTAGTTTATTTATTTACAACGGTTATTTTAGTTCACCCCGTTGTTAAAACTAATAACAACGTGCGAAAAATTAATACCGTTGTTATTAGGTTTAATAAAATTCCGCGGAAAAATAATTATCCATTCCACAACGGTTTGTCTTAACTTTCGTGAGTATGCGTTGTTGATGGGGCGTTGTTATTGCATGAATTTGTAGTAGTGATTAAACTAACATGAGATCTCAAAGAATAAGATATTTGAGATATAATAAACATGATTTGGTCATGAGCATAATCATATGGCAATATTAATTTCCATTCATATACTCACTCAATAACCCACTTAATCACTCTATATGAACTCAAAACTTCAAACAACATCCAAATAACTATTAACATGGTGGATATCAACATATAAGGCATAAGAATTGTATAAACGCACATAAAAGAGGATTCTCAGCACAAATTAGTCATAAAGTACACAACTTTACCTAATTTCATTATGAACACATAAAGATACTATCTTTTCATCTAAAATCACTCAATATACTATTCAAACACACAAATACATATCGATTAACCCGTCTACATTACCTCTTGTTTTTCACTCTTCTAGCTCTTCCTCTATCAAGTAGTAGTCCTTCTCCGGATCTTGTAAGTCTCCTCCTACAAATTAGTATAAAAAGATAAGGGATTCTCATCCTTGAGAAAGATGGTAAAATAAAAATGTTAGAAAGACAACAAGTTTTTTTACGTAGAAAGATAGAGAAGAAGAAAAGGGGGAGAATGAACTAAAAACTAAAGGAATTGGTAAGAGATGAAGAAGATATGGAGGTTTGAAGGATTGAGAAGAAATTGGTTTCAATGGTGTTTAGGGTTTAGGTGAGAGAGATGAGGGTGATGAGTGTCTGCTGAAAAATGAGGAGGGAGGTGAGGTTTAGTGGGTTTAGTTTTCGTTTTTTGAAAAATGAAAGGCCCAATATTTAACTTGTGACTTTACCCACTTGGATTTTCGAGTAGATTTTAAATATAGACTTGGAATGGATGAAAAATATTTAGATTCTACCCAATAAAAATAAATCTTATTTTAAGACTAAACTAAAATTAACTAATAATAATAAAATAATTAAATAGTAATGGAATCTAATTGCTAATATTCTATGCTAGGGATATTCTCATGTGGTAAAAAGGTGAACACTGTTTTGGTTTGATTCTCTTTCGGGGTTTGCATTGCACAGTTTTTGAGACGGGTACATTAAGTCGTGTTGGTTAACCAACCTTGACATCTAACTCTTAATTAGCTTTAGGGTCATCTTAAAACTCCTCTCCTTTATTTTCTTTGTTGGTTTGTCCAAACAATTTTTATGTTTTTAACTTTTAATTATCACGTGTTTCAATGTTTCATGCTTATGGTTATCTTGATGATTTTGTGTGATTGCATTATATGCTATTAATCTAGTCTCGTTTTCTTTTGTATGAAGTCAGAGGGAACTTTGTTATCGTCTCGCTCTTTTTAGGATGGTTATAATTTGAATATCATATGATTGACTACTTTTGTGTTAAGAATTTAACTAAATGGGAACGAATATTTAGTTAAGGGGGAACGAACTTAGAAATAAAAATCTTAGGAAGACTTGAAACCATTAAAAAGGGCGAATTTGTTGACCCTAAGTCAATCTATAATGTTTCAAAGTTTGTCAAGTGCTTTATTTCTAACTATATAGTTTATTCCGTAAGTATTATTTATCTTTTATCAGCTTGGTCAGTTTTATACCTTCTATTTAGAAATCCAAGCTCGAAACTCAAGAAAGCGTAAAGGACAATTATTCAAGACAAAGAAAGATTTGTGAAGTCGTTGTGAAGTCAAGGTTGAAGATTATGAGTTTATTTTGTAGAGAGCGATTTTATAACTATACACAAAACCGCTACAGCAGCTCAAGGTTAATGTCACCTCACTTGAGGTTACAGTAACCTTAGAGCCGCTGCAATTTTGAATTTAATTCTATGTTTCTAAAATCTTTTTATTTTATTTATTTTAACAAAAATTTATTTAAAATCTAAATTATTTTGTTTTGATAATTGAAATACTATTTGGATTAGGAAATCTATCTTCTAATCTACATCCTTTAGAAAAAGGTTTTCTATTATCTTGTTTGACAAGATATAGGAGAATTTCTTAACTATAATTGAAAAGAGTTAGTATTCGTATTCAATTATAAGATCTTAAACCTTTAGATATTTATATCTCTACAAACTTGGAAAATATTTTATTCTCCTTATCATTTGAGTCGATTTTTTTTATGTAAAAACAATATTTTCCTTGCTCTTCAAGTAATCGAATTGAAGGAAGATTTTATCTTTTTAACTTTTGGTTATTATATCTAACAAAATTGATATAAATTTTTATTTTTTTTATTTTTTTTATTTATTTATAGCTGAAATTTAGAAAGATGTTTTATATCTTTTGGTCATTCTATCTTTCAATATTTTATAGAAACCAAAAAGGCTTTTCAATTAGGCCAAACCACGTTAAAAGCCTTGTGTTATTTACGTACTTTTATTGTTAACTAGTTTTGAACTCCGTGCAATGCACGGAAATAGTATAGATTAACTATGTAATTGAATTTATGGCACAAATTATTTTTTGTAACTATTCATTATATCTAAATCAAAAGTTCAATAACTCAACTATGTAATAAGGAGCACCCTTCATAATAAAAGTAATACGGAGTACTCCCTAGTTGATATTTTTATTTGTCAAACATAAATGAATTAGTATATAGATCTAATTAAATCAGTACACTTTATTAGTTAGTACTTATTCAACAAGTCATGAAGAAAAAAGTATATAGATCGAATTAGTAATTTTTTTAAAGGATTTCATTTTAAATAAATAAAGTATACTCATAAACGGACGAATGCTTTCAATTAATCTGTAATATAAGTTTTGTTGAAGGATTTCATTTTTCTATGGAGCCAGTTAAATAAAGCAAAATGGCTTACTAAAGTGACTGGACTTCTTTCTTTTGTGAAGTACCCGTCATTTGATGTAATTTTCGAAGCAATTTTGATCATCTTGGGTCATTCAGAGACACTCACATTCTATTACTAACATAAAGGTAAGATTGCGTACATCCGAGCCCCCCCTCGAAATATGCGGAAGCAATTGAGGCACGGGGGTAATGTTGTTGTTGATAAGTTTTGCTGAAGACGGGTCACATTTCGTGACAAGCTGAAAAACGAGTAAATGTGACCAATTTAAGACGAAATGTAACTATGTCAATTTTCCAATTTATAGTGATCACATTTATCGCTAAAATGTAGATATTTTCGCCGTTACTTGTGAGGGAAAGTGTCGGTATTAATAAAGAATTAATGTTTATTAAATAGACTGGCTTTTGGGACCTTGTTTGTTGATCAACTTGCCTGAAAACTCCTGAAAGAGGTAGATTAGCAAGATGTATGATAGATTTTATGTCTTAGACTATTTATGATAAAATTAATCTAGAGTCTGAGGCATTGTGGCTATCGTCTACACCACGACATCGTGCAGGCTTAACAGAGCAGTTAAATAAGTCCAAAATTAAGTGTTATATATGCAATACATGCAATAATTCTAATGTAAACTAGAGCTTATGGAGCAGTAGTAGCCAAATGATCTGGATATTATAATTACCATTTGACTTATTCTGTTATAATAAATCAAATATACTTCTATAAATTAATCCAAATTTAAATTATTCTTCGTCATACTACTCGTCATCGCTTAAGAACCCTTCAAGTTTTGGGAATAATGTTTACCGTCAAATACATTTCTATAAATTAATCCTAATTTAAATTATTCTTCGTCATGCTTATGGTGTTCTTCGTCAAATTTTTTTATTACCATTAGTGGAACCAAAAATTGTATACCTGCAGCTAATTATTTTTGTTTTTCATGGTTCGAATACATTAAAAGTATTTACAAGTAAATAAGTATACATGTTTTACCAATAATATTAAAGAGTATATTTTATGTGTCACTTTCGTGTGTTTTAACCAAATAGGAGAAATTTCTTGTTTTAACTTGATATATTACCGATGTTTAATACCCGATTACTCAATTACGAAATAAACTACTATAATTATTCAAATTATTATTGCAACTAACCATGTAAATTGAATTTGTAAGGCGATTGCAGTGAACTTCATTTTACATATATTATATTTTGTAACTTAATCGTTACTCACTTGTTGGACCTGAAATAATGTACTTGTATGTTAAAACAGGTTTGAAAGTTAAAATGAGGTCGATATCTCAATAAATAAAGAAAATCCATATCCAACGGTTTCATGAAATAAGATAAACAAAAAGGTGATTGATCAAAATACATGATAAGAAATGAAAACGAAAAAATAACAATAAAAATAAGGGTATAAGCTCAGGCAAATATTATTTATTTATTTTGGTGGTATTTGTTGTGTCCGTTCGATTATTTTCTTTACATTTAATTAAAATACTTCTAACAATTAATATTAAAGATAAACAAATAATTGAGATTGAAAAAATATTACAAACGAGAGAAACGAAAAACTAAAAAACCAAAGTAATATATTAAGGAAAAATAAACGATACTTCCTTCCTTCAATTCCACTCTACCACTTTCTCATTTTGAACATTATTTACAACTGATCATCTAATTGCAATTTTCTCTCAGTAAATAAGTGAAAATATATTCATGTGTGATCTTGTTGATTCGTTCTTACAAGTACATTAAAAATATCTAACTTTTATAATTTTTGCAAATACGTAGGTAACGATATTTACCGCGTAAAATATGTCTTGGCAAATGTAAAAAACTAAAGTGGTAGAATGGAGTTGAAATGAGGAAGTATAAGGGAACAAGCCCAACCAAAAAAAGTAAAGTTTGTTGCAAGCTTACAATAGCATATTAAAAGATAATTCCCTGACCGAGAATCAAACTTGAGTGACTCAGTCACGGATTTTACAAGTGAATATCACCCCATCTAGTGGTGGACCTGGCCCCCGCCCCTAATAGTTTTAAAATTTTAGTATATGAGAATCCTCTAATAATTTTAAAGAAACATGCCATATACAACGGTCGCATAGTAGACATATTGATAAAATTTTAGTATATGAGAATCCTCTAATAATTAAAGAACAAGCCTTTCTACATTATTTTTCCGCTTAATTTACCTCTCAAAAGTTTAGGGCCAAATGAACTCTTATTCGATATAAAATGAGCCTATCAATAGCTTATGCACTATTCAGTACGAGTGTACAACCACATTTCTATTCTCCAACATGAAACTTGTAGCTTTCCAAAGTCAACGCTATAGAGGGATGTGAAACATCGTTGACGTTTTATAAAACATTGTCGACCTTTTTTTTTTTAAAAAAAGACCACACTGGCATTTCCTCTACTTTTTCTCTCTGTCAATTTTTCTTCTTTTTCTCTCATCTTTTACACAATCACCCAAAAAACTTCATAAAACGTCAACAAAAATTAGAAAGACGGTTTCAAGTAAAAATTAAACGGTAAAGTTCAACGGTAAAAATTCAACGATAATCAATGACGAGCAACGATTCATCGGTACGTATACAAACTCTTTAACGTTAATTTTTTTTTCTTCCTTAAGTTTTTTACGAATTTTTATCTTAGTATATTCTCTTCCGTTACGATCTTATGCCATTGTATGATGATTGAACATTGATTTTAAGACGATTAATATGTTGAATGTCGATTTGTAGGACGAGTTGGGGTAAGAAACATCCAAACTAGACGTTGACATAGGGTGTTAACGTCCAGTTTGGACGTTGCCTATAGTACCCAATGTCCGAACTGACTGTTGACACCCTATGTCAACGTCCAGTTTGGAAGTTGCCTATAGTAGTCAACGTCCAAACTGGACGTTGACCATGTATGTCAACGTTTTGTTTGAATGGTTTCTTAGTATTTTCGTGTTTTCGTGTAATTTCTCGTGTTTTCGCACATTTATTTAAGTTTAAATGTATTTTACGCTTGTTTTGCACGTAATATTCATTAAAATTAATGTAAACAAGATTCATTTGAGGAATTTGTCGATGATGGGGTCGATTTGAACACTTTATTTATGAAGAATCTATGGTTTGAAACTCGTGACGAAGCTTTTGATTGGGCCCAAAATATAGCGTTTGAGAAAGGGTTTGCTTTGGTGAAAGCAAGTAATGGAAAAAAAAACCGTTGCCAACCCCACTTGTTGTCTTCATACTTGCGTTGTTCAAGGTACGGGAGGCCCCCGGGAGAGTATGATCCAGATAATCCTAGGAACAAATCCGGTTCAACTAAATGTGAATGTAAATTCGGTCTTCGAGCCGTGCAAAACACGTTTCGGGGTTTCGATGTTAAAGACTTGATACTTTGGAACATTTTGACTGCGGATGGTCATGGAAAGCACAACCACAAATTAGCAAAGTACAAGGATGGGCATAGGCATTTTGCGGGTTTAAATGAAGAGGAAAAAGAGTATGTGAAACAACAAGTCCATGCCTCGATTCCCCCGAGAAATATTAAAAACGGTTTTCATAAAAAATACCCTGGAAAAACCTCAACCTTCAAGCACCCAAATATATAGGGAGACAACCAAGCTTAGGCGTGAAATGAGAGGGAATCGAAATCCCGCTCAACAAATGTTGTCTCTAGCTGTAGAAGCAAAGTATGAGCAATGTCATGAGAAAAATCCCGAGACATGTGAGCTCACTCATGTTTTTGATATATTGTCATTTCACCCTATTTTTTCACCTTTATTCGGCCTTTTTGGCTCGCCTTTGGCGCTCCCTAGGAGAGTTTCTATGTGTTTTACGTTCCTCTAGAACGTTTCTTCTTTATACTTGGTTTTGCAGGTAAACCGTCATTTGGGACGGATTCTACCTAAATTTGATTGACCGAGAGGACGATAGACCAGTTGGAGGGCCCCACTTGGCACCCCAAGGCCGTCCCGAGTCATGGCAAGCCAAACCGAGGAAGACCATGAAGTCACTTGGGTGAACAAAGGAGGAAAGACGGAGTTTCGAGCGTGACTTCAAGTCACGCTTGCGAGACACCTTCACCTAAGCGAAAGAACTCGAGGGAAACCCGTCACGCCCGTGACTGAAGGTTCTCGCTCGTGAGATACCAATCACGCCCGTGACTCGACCTCACGCTCGTTAAGATGATTCCAGAAGTTGGCTTGATTTGGCTGCTCAGCTCACGCTCGTGAAGCCTGAGTCACGCTCGTGACGGACCCTGTCACGCTCGTGACTGCTCAGCTCAGGCCCGTGACATCTTCAGCCCATTTGCTCTTTCAAAGCCCGTCTTTCTCTCTTTTGGGAACCTATATATACCCCCACTTTGTAATATTTTAGGCTCGAAACCCTAGATCTGAAACTCCATATACATTAGTGTTAATCTTCCCTTAATTACTTTAGTTTAAGCTTTAATCTTTATTTAATTAGTATTTGAAGCTTGGTTTAGTGTTTGAACTTAGTTTGTATTCAATGATCTGCGACTAAATTTTTGCTATTCTATAAAAGTTCTCATGTTTTTCGTAAGTTGGTATAGTTTCTTCTTTCAACCTTGTCTTTAATTGAGTTTTCCTTTTAATCTTTGTTATTTTTATATTGTTAATTAGAAGATGTTATTTGTTAGTAATTCTCTTATGCAATCCTAGTTAATATTGAATTCCCCTTGAATTAGTGTGAGTAGTAACCATGCAAGGGTTATGTGGGAGATTATGGGTTCAAGAATGAGTTAATTTGAAGTTTGTTGTGCTTAATTATTGATTAATTATCTTGTCTCCAACCTTTGCTTATAACATGTTTGATGAAATGCTTATGTGAATTTGCATGAATCTTTCGCTTGTTTCGAATGTCTTATGATCGAGAGTCGTGGTATTTTTTAGAACCGCTAGGTAGGCAAACCGTTTATAGTAACGCGATAGCTCGTTAGAGTCGTTTGAGGAGGGATTGTAAGATCGAAAGGCTCAATTCGTTTTCCTAGACTAGACAACCTTTCGGCTATTAGAACCGATAACTTCACTTGACTCATACCACCCATATGAACCCACTCACCCTAGTCTTCCCTCTTATTGATAAAAAACCCGTCTTTCTCACCTTAGTTTCGTTGTAATTATTGCTTCCTATTGTTTTTACTTAAAGTTTCTTAGTTTAGTTCAAATCAAAACCTAACTAACATGTGACTTGCAATTGCTTTAGATGACTCTTATAGATCAATTTGAACAACCAACCGTCCCTGAGATCGACATCTGTACTTCCGTACAAACCTAAATCTATACCTACATCAGTTTTCAAGTCTGTGATTCACGGATTCGCAGTACTTTCCAAGCCGTGGTGCGCGAGGAACCACGGATGGAAAAACGAGGGACAAGCGTAGCCATACGCATTTCTGGAGTCGCCACCAACCTTTTTAGGAACTTGGATAGTTTTGAATACTTTATTTCTAATCAAGACACAAAGTAATGACATGAACACCAAGAACTCGTTACCCTTAGCATTCTATGTCTAGAATGACTCTCGTGGATGCTAACGAACACGGATGTTCATAGAGATCTAGAGTAAGGGGTGAGGGTACGTATTAAGAAGTTCTTTAATCGAACACCTAATCCTGCCCGCCTCGATAGCGGCCTCTACTAATGATTATACATAGAAACTTTTTTGTACTCGATATGTAGTCGGTTATATGCATGCAATGCGACATCCATAATTTAATCCAAGCATGTGAATTAACTATGTCGGTTGAACATGTTGTTTAACATTCAATTGTGTCGAAATAGGAATTAGAATCAATTGCATGTGAAAGGCAAACTAATCATACAATATAATGATTAAATAAAGCTATAAGAAAATTACAAAGATTATAACGAATTCCGGGATCTATGTCGGAAATAAACCCAAAATAAAGGTTTAAAGAAAAGGAAAAGATTTAAAAGATTAAACGAACAGATTAGCAGGGATATTAGGATTAATAGTCGATTAATTAGTAATTTAAGGAATACGTCGGAGCGATAAAGGAAGTTCAAAGACATAATCCAACCCAGAACAGGCGCAGCGTGTGAGGCGTCCTCTAGTAGAGACGCAGCACTCTGTGCGTCTGTTCTTGAGTTGGGTTCTGGCTGTGAAGCCAGAATCGCAATCAGTTAGTACTCGTTTGTGTATTTACGGTATATTATTGATCTATGACTCGACTAAAGGTGGTTTAATTGATTAATCATACTCTAAATTATATCATGACAAATCCTAGAGATTATACAGGAATGGATCTAACCCTAAATGACACGATTTGATCTACAAGACGACAAAAACCCACCAGTATTGATTATTAGGGATCTAAGTCAATACAAACTATCTAAATATGAAATTAGATTAAAAGATAATTTATAAGAAACAACAAAAAAACTAATAAAGGTTTTGAAAAGATTTGACCATAAATCCGACATGAATCTTACATTAGATGAAATAAAATACAAAATAAAAGATGGGATTATTACATTCTTAGACTTACATGTTGACGAAAGGAGATTAACTAAGTTGCGCTTTAGTGATAGCTCGACTCGAATGTAAAGAAAGTGTGCCCTCGTAAGAGGATCGAAAATATATTACTTAAATTGATTAAGTGTAATGGTCAAATTAGTAGGTCTATGCAAGAACGTGACGGTAAACCAGAAGGATCTGAGCTTACGTGGTCGATTGATCAAGCACGTAGATGTCAAAATGCTTAGAGCAAGTTCTAGAATGCAAAGAGAGAGAAACAAGGGGCGGACCACTCGCGTTCTTTAAAAGTGAGCACGGACCTCTCCTTTTATATGGAGAAGTCCGTAGAGATTTGGAATAACTCGAACACGGAAAGGAATCTAGAAAATATTCCGGAAACAGACAAAACGAGCTGGGAAAGAGGCACAGCAGGCACTGCGACTCTTGGAAGAGGGGCAGCGCCTGCTGCGTCATTTCCCAAGCAGTTTCCTACTTTGAAAGAAAGATTTCCGCGTTTCTCTTATGGAATTGCGGTAGATTTCGAATTCTTTCTAAATAAAATACGGATATATTTTTAATAAGAAAGATAAGTTCTAAAATATTAAAATATCCGGAATATTCACGAACGTTCAGACTTGATTTTAAAAGGCAGTTTATAGACAATGAACCGGTTTTTGACCCGGACTCCAAATAAACACTAATGACTGTCTAAAAGACTGTATCAGCACGTAAATGACGACCAAGGGGTTAACACAAGTGTATGAGCTATCACTTGACGATAAACTTACGAACTGTCATAAATTCTTACGCATGCCAAACATGCGGCCTAATCATTATTAGGTGGTTGGCGGAAGTTGTAGATAGGAGGTATCTACAGAGCCCTCATTTTGACTGCGGCTTGGACAACGCAAAATTTAAAGTATAGCCATCAGGTCAATCGAAGATTATAACTTGACGACTATGGCGACGCGAGGCGGTTCAAGGGGTCTGAACCAAGGACCTGTCGTCGGGAACATTTTAAAGTTTGTCGACTGTCGGGGAGGGTTGTTTAAAGTCCGTTAGACTACGTATAAAAGCTCGCCAGCCATAAGAAGAAGTTATACCTGAGTATCTTCTTACTTGGAATGAGGTTGCGATGTGAGGCTCGCCAGCCGTCTGAAAGACTTACGTAATGAGGCTCGACAGCCGCTGAGTAAGGGCGCGTAATGAAGCTCGCCAGCCGTTGAAAGGGTGTGTAGTGAGGCTCGCCAGCCGCTGGGTATAAGGTGCGTAATGAGGCTCGACAGCCGCTTGGGATAGTATCATGTGTGAGAATCGGCATGTCTCTGTCTTCAGGTCAACTCTCGTTGAGGAAAAGGCGTGTGATGAAGCTCGCTAGCTGTTGAAAAAGGCGCGTAGTGAGGCTCGCCAGCCGTTGAAAAGGCATGTAGTGAGGCTCACCAGCCGTTGAAAGGGCGCGTGATGAAGCTCGCCAGCAGTTGAATGGGCGCGTGATGAAGCTTGCCAGCCGTTGAAAGGGCGTATGTGAGAATCTTCCTGTCGTTGAATGGGCATGTTGTGAGAATATTCTTGTGTCTGTCTTCAGGCGAACTCTCATTGAAATAGAGCATACGTGAGAATCTGTGTGTGTCTGTCTTCAGTCGGACTCTTGCTGGGGAAAGATATATTGAAAGGATTTGGGCCCACAAGCAACAAACTTTTAATAACCAAACTCCTAAGTAGAGCTCTGCTGAGGAAAGGGTGCAGCAAGAGTTGCAACTCCGCTGAGGGTTGCTTGAAATTGCTTGAAACATTGCTTGACGTTGCTTGAAATCGTTGAGGATTGCTTGAAATAACCAGCGGTGAGGGGCAGAAGAGCCATCGTTCTTCTTACGATGTCTGTAGGAGATCGATGTGGCAGGCTTCGAGCCCCCAGCTTACCTCGAGGTGCTGGAATACAATTTTCCAATTTTGGCTATTGTATAGCAATGAACTTGATATGAACGCAGGTCGCACCGTCTCAGTACGTAACGTTATGGAGGGTAGCCAATCGGCTGAGGTCTATAGCCATTGAGACAGTCGTAGGTGGCCGGGATCGACAGGTATGAACCTCTCGTTCCTTGCTCATTTTGTTGTATTTCGAGGAGAAGTGATTTCAAATGAGGCATTTATTTATAGAGACTCTTGGATTGCGAGCTGGCATAGTCCCTGGGGGAGATAGCTTGTTTTTTGAGGGAGCTAGAGGGACAGAGACACTGAGATTATCGCTCTCGAGGTTCTAGTTGGGCTTGGTTATGAGGATTAGTTGTCTTTTGCTGTTTTGCTATTGGTTTGTACATTTTGGCTCTACTTTCGCATATTTTGGATTTTGTCTTGGACGAGAGCCCCCAGTTTTGAATTTTGGACTTTGTTTTGTATTGTGAATTTGGATTCTGGATTTTGGATTTGCTATTGGGTTTGGCTTTTGTCTTTGGTTTTGGCTTTGACTTTGGCTTTGGCTTGGGCGAAAGCCCCCAGTTTGATGTACATGCCTCTTTTGGTTGTATTTGATAGCCTGAGTGCTTCTGCTGCCAAATGTTTTCTTTCCCTGCAGGTTAGTCTAAAAACAAAACAAGTTTGGTAGACGGCGGTTTTGCCGTCATGCTGCCGAAAATCACATCACATAGAAATCACACACATTACATGTTTTCATGTTGGTGGCCTAAACTGACAAAAAATGAAATATTGGATTGAAAAACGCGGTTTTGTAAAAGAAGAAATGAATAGGTGTTGAAAATGTGGAAAGAAATAGGAGTGAAATGAGTCCCCCTGAATAAGTGTGCTTATTTTGCCGCAATGTCCATTTGTGTCTCGCACCCGAAGAGGACTAGGAAATCCAAGGTTGATATCGTTCCCTAGGTTGTCTTGGCACATGGTAATGCTTGACGTAGTGAGAAATTAAGGATTTTGATGACATGGGGATATCCAAATGTTAAAATACAAGAGCATAGTGACGTTCAATCTTAACTGGCCATGGGCCGGTTTTATTTCGTGTCGCATGAGCGGCACGTGGGCTATGCGAGGCGCATTACTTCGTTTGTTCTCAAAAATTTGGATGAGTTCTGCCCTTTTTGCAGTAACAAGTTCGGCCAATTACGCGAAACTAATACTATAGAAACAAAATACTTTTGTGACCGTAGAAGTTTAGTGTACATCTGTCGAATTCTTAGATGCTAAACGAGGGTTAAAGGAAACGGAATGGAGTGGGAGGTTCTATGGTTTTAGAAGACCATGCAGATCTGTGTTATCTCTCTCACCCACCTAAATGAATGAAATGATCGTCTTAAAAGGCATGGAGACAATGTAACTGTGAGTCGATTCGTCTGAAATTTGACTGCTTGAGAGATTTTGTTTTGTTCATTTTGACTGGAGAGACTTTTTCCGCTTTTTTGACACTTTGTTAGATTGACTGGATTTGTTTGTTTTATTTGAACTTGTTTTATTGGAATTTTTCTTCTCTTTTGTTTTGGATTTGGATTTATTCGACTTTTGTTTGTCTTATCTCGTGAATTTTTGAGACTTTGAGACTTTTGATTTGGGGTTGTTGGGATTTCTTTTTTTTTTTTTGGTTTGAATTTGTGAGAGTGTAGGTACGATTGCCCTAAAAATTGTTTTGATCCTCAGGTGAGAGTATCAAATTGTTTAGCATAGGATGCAATTTCTGGTAGTCATATAGGATCTGACAAATCGGGTAGAAAGATGGGGTCTCCGAACCTAAAGGTCACCTAGAGACATGGCGATTAAGGAATTTTCGCAACACAAGATATGGACAAGGTGGTAAATGCAGGCCCTCGTTAAGGCTTATTCTAAGAGGTCGAGTGATCTACACTAAAGAGATACGACCTAAAGTATTTCAAGTCTATTCCACTAGTTAAGGGTAAAATGTGCAACAAGTGACTAATAAAAAGTACATGTGCTCATTTGTAACTCAAAGAGGACTAGGATGGTCCTATTAATAAATGTTAAAATAGTGAATACAGATGGTTGTTGGGACATACCTTAAGCTATTGTTACTATTTGACACTAAGCTAGGAGTAACAGAGAGATGGGGTGACAGCAGGAGAAGACCCCTGGGGACTCCGCTAGACTCAAACCCAGACTCCGACTCCGATTCTGATTTGAATCTGTTGTCTTTCGGTTCTCCCTTGAACATCTATTTTTCAATTTCCAACATATGGATTTCTTCTTCGACTGGGGAGATGAGGTGTGAACAATCCAAGGTGGATTCTTCATTCGTAATTGTTGGAACTTCAAGAGGATTGTTAGGCTTGCTTCTAAGAGGGATGGGTAGACGACCATCCTCAATCATATTTTGAATGACATGTTTCAACTTGTAGCATTTCTCTGTATCGTGTCCTTTGCCTCTTTGATATTCGCAGTAAGCGTCTTCATCCCAGAACCAACCTTTCTTTTTCGAATCAGGTGTACGTCCTACGGGTTGTAGTTTGCCTTGTTGCGTTAGCCTTTTCAAG
>JAIUZE010005345.1:0-13770 GCA_022085475.1 Heliosperma pusillum
AACCAAACATCCAATTTCCGGACTACACCTACAAGGACCTAACTTAATTTTATATAACTTAAAGCATAATTAATAATTTATCAATCTTCTTATTAAGGTAGGCCGTCTTGATCGCCAAAGCTTCATATGTCATTGTCCTTTGTGAGAGCAATAATTTCAATCTCATCGTCCTTTGTCAGATCACTAATCTCAATCTTCTTCTGTACCTCTTTAAGTTTTTTTGCCAAATTGTCCATATCGAACTCGTCAACCTCTTTCTTTATCTTCTTCAATAATAGATTATTAACTTGTGATGGGAAGATTCGCTTCCTATGTACTCGAGACTTATATAGTCAATGGAGTTCCTTATACTTTGGTGAAATTTGAGTCGATCCGTTAAATTTTAGGTTAACGTATTACGTAATACTATACGGATTACACACTTAACTTATTATTATCGAGTTATGATATCAATAATTAGTATTATACTAGTTTTGGTGTCCGGCGCTACCCGAACTATCTTTATTTACCTTTAAATCTTATTTTTTTTTATGGAATATAATTGTATTAATCTCGTTTAAATTATACATTTACCATTTATAATTGTAGATACCTCAGTTCTACACCTTCCGCCAACCACTCAGTGATGATTGGGCCGCATGTTTGATACGCGAAACGATTTATGAAAATTCGTAAGTTTATCGTCATGTGATAGCTCAAACACTTGTGTCTACCCCTTGGTCGTCATCTACGCACCGGTACGGTCCTTTTGACAGTCATTAGAGTACATTTGGAGTCCGGGTCAAAAACCGCTTCATTTCCTAGAAACCGTTTTAAAATGCCGAGTCGGAACGCTCTACAATATTCTGGATATTTATGAAATCTTCAAATTCTATCTTTTTGCTAAAATATATCTCGTATCTTTTTAAAATAAATTATAGATCTACCGCAATTCCATAATAGAAACGTGGAAATCTTTCTTCCGCAGAAAGAAACCTCTGGGGAAATAACGCAGCAGGTGCTGCGTCCCTTTGGAGGATCGCAGCTCCTGCTGCGCCCCATCCACAACATGCATGTTTTCTCTATTTTCAGAATATTTTCATGATTTCTTTCCAAAGTTTGACTTATTCCAAAACTCTTCTTATTTTCTAGTATAAAGGGAGAGCTCCAATCTCACTTTTTTGGCACGCGAGTGTTCCGCCCTTCTCTTCTCTCTTTGCATTCTAGACTTTCCTCTAAGCTTTCGACATCTACGTACTTGATCAATCGACCACGTAAGCTCAGATCCTTCTGGGTACCTGTCACGTTGCATGACCAACCAATTTGACCACTACACAATCAATCAATTCAATCAATTTAGATCCTCTAACAAGGGCACTTTCTACGTACATTTGAGTTGAGCAATCACTAAACGTTAACTTCGTTAATCTTGTTTCGTCAAACATATAAGTCTGAGGGTGTAAATACCGTCTTTTTATTTGTATTTATTTTTTCTGCTCAATTAATGTAAGATTCACGTCAGAAGTAAGTTCAAAACCGATTTCAAAACAACACCTTTTTACAAAATCTTTTTAGCAGACATCAGACGTCGAGAAGAAACACAGTAGCAGATGCGTCTCCTAGATAGATCGCAGCGCATGCTGCGCGTTTTCCAGAGGCTGCCTTGCTCCTGCATTTCTTCTTCTTCCTCTCGTTCCTGCGATTTTGTTCTTTTTTTTTTTTTTGTTATTTTGTTATTTTCTTTTCTTCAATATAATCTTTCATGTAAAAAGTTTCGTCGTTAAGTCAAATTTTGGTCTTGGATATTCGATTTGTTCATATCAAGTCTCTGGAATTCGTTATTGGTACAAATTATAGTATAATTAATATGTTAAACCACTTCTACTCGAGTCATATGTCAGATGTCAATCGTAAATATTCAAAGGAATGTTAACTGCTCGCGATTCTGACTTCACAGTCAGAATTCAGCTCAAGAACAGATGCAATGAGCCTTGCGCCTCTTCCAGAGGACGCAACTATTGCTGCGCCTGTTCTGGGTTGACTTCTGTCCTTGAACTTCTGTTCTTGCTTTGACGTAGCTTTAATTACTTAATTAACTAACTATTAGTCGTAATATCGCTCCTAATCTGTCTTATAGTTTTCAAATCTTTCCTTTTCGTCAAATCTCCGTTTTGAATATATTTCTGACGTGGATCCTGTAATCCGTTGTAATCTTATTTAGTCATTGTAACTGTATGATTTTCTGTCTCTCATATGTAATTAATTCTAAATCCCCATTTCGACATAATTAAGTGCTAATTATAGGTTCACCGACATAGTCTAATTCACATGCTAGAATTAAAATGTTGGATGTTGCATTGCATGCATATAATCGATAACATATGAAATACGAACGATTTTCCTAATCATCAGTAGAGACTGCTATCGAGGCGGGCGGGATTGGGTGTTAGATTAAAGAGCTTCCTAATACGTACCCTCACCCCTTACTCCAGATTTCTGTGAATATCCGTGTTCATTGGCATCCACGAGAGTCATTCTAGACGTAGAATGTTAAGGGTAACAAGTTCTTAGTGTTCATGTCATTAATTTATGTCTTGACATGACATAAAGTATTCGAACGGTTCCAATTTCCCATAAAACTTTGTGGCAACTCAACAAATGCGTATTTTTAATCTTGTCCTCCCAAGCTCACCCCTCTGTGGTCCCATGTGTACTACAATTTGGCGACTCCGCTGGGGAATATACACTTACGTGTTACCCAGGGTGAAACTTGAACAAGGTTAGGGAATAGTTTGTACGAGACAGTTGTCGATTTTCATTACTCGACCTTCTTAGGTCGTTTTATTAGGCCTTCTAGGCCCAACCCAACCCATTCCGACCTATCATCCCGTCTGGACGGTCCAAATTCTAATCTGGGCCTAAGGATGGATAGCGATTGACGTCAACCATACCGCGGTACATACCCAAGTTAGTATCGAGGGCTTTCACTGCTCGAGAAAATGGAGTAGGAACCGACCTTACTCATGTTTGGCGCCGACCTCTCCACAGACCCGGGTTTGATTGCTTGGTATGGCCACCCACCCTTTAAGCCAAAACCATTTTAAATGCACTCAACATACCGTTACAACTCTACAAGGATATCTTGGCCAACTGTTGGCCTTTCTGACGGAAAAAATACTCCGTCAGTAATTTCGGGAAACAAAAGGAATTGTGACGGAAAACTGACGGAAATTTAGTCCTGACGGAGATTCCGTCAGTATCCGTCAGTTAAAAATGGCGCGTTGACTAAAGTCAATGGCGGCAAAATTAAATGACGGTCACTGACGGAAAAACTGTCGGTAAAGTCAAAGTAAGTTTGACTTTCGTGATGGAATTTCCGTCACTACATATACTCACATCAAACTTTACTTGCCTCTGTCATACTAAACTGTGACGGAAATTTCGTCAGTAATCTTTCAATACTGACGGAATTTCCGTTAGTAAGATTTTTGAAAACGCGGGAACCTGACAGAAATACTGACGGAATTTCCGTCAGGAGTTTCATTAAATAGAAAATCAGGCCGTCATATCCCTCATTCCCCCGATTCGATTTTCTCCTAAAACCTAATCCCCAAATTCGACAACCCACACCTCGGCTACCACCTCCTACCACCACCTCCTCCTACCACCACCAACTGACGGTATTTCCCTGGTAAGTTTCTTTTGATCCTTCATTTAATTTATCACTTTTTCCCTTTTAATTTTTTACTCCGTCTTTCTTTATTTATTTGTTGTAGATCCGACGACAACCACCAATACCTACCTCCAACGACAATCACTGTCACTTGACGCCGCTGCGTTTCACTGTGCTTACTTATTTTTATCATTAGGTAAAATATTTACCTTTGTTTCAATTCCTCCCTCCGTCTTATTCATTTCTTTGTCTTTAATTGACTTAGGATAGTAGACATTATTGTTTTTGATGATGAAATTATTGTTGTTGTTAGTTAATTCCTCCCTCTGTCTTAATCATTTGTTTGTCTTTAATTGACTTAGGATAGTAGCCATTATTGTTTTTGATGATAAAATTATTGCTGTTGTTAGTTAATTCCTCCCTCTGTCTTAATCATTTGTTTGTCTTTAATTGACTTAGGATAGTAGCCATTATTGTTTTTGTAACAACCCGAAAAGTACCCAATTTGCTTAAGCAATAGCTTATGGATACTTTTCAGTAGAACTTAAGTTTTTAATATAGGAATTTTTGTTCCGAGTCGTATTTTGAAATTCCGCGTTCGTATTTGGAATTTTTGAGAGATTTCATGAAAAGACCGTTTTTGGTCGTCTTTGACTTTTCTTGACTTTTAAACCGTCTTTGACTTTTCCTTGACTTTTTAAAGTCGTCATTGACTTTTTCTTGACTTTTAAGTCGTTATAAACTTTTCTTGACTTTTAAGTCATCTTCGACTTTTCTCGACTTTTCAGTCAACTTTGACTTCCGTTGACTTTTTCCCGACTCGTCTCATAAGTATGAAGACCGAAATTTTATTTAAAAAAATAATATTTTTGATTTATTTTTATTTAGATTTATTAAGATTTATCATAATTTAATATAATTCTTTTGAATTTATTCGGAATTTAAAGAATAACGTTTACGGTTTTAACCGAACGTCATTTAACTATTCCCGACTCGTCGAAAATCCCGTAACAAACTCGAAACTCGACTTTGGCATGAGTCGCACGCGCGTGTCATCGTTTTCCACTCACCATACGATATTTTAATTGTTTTGAATAAACTAATACAAATATCTTAGATATTTGTTACTTTATCGATCCGTCAACGGAGATTACGCAAATCGAGAAAAATCAGACCCGATATCACCTTGTTCCACACGGCTCTCCTACCCCCTAATAGACCTTGATATTTTCATTACTTTTGATTAATATATCATAATATCTAGATAACTATTTACTTTATCGATCAATTAACGAAAATTACGCAAAACGCTCGAAATCAGACCGGAAGTCACCATTTCACACGTCTACTTTAGTCCTCTCTTAGGCCTTGATATTTTGATTACTTTTCATTACAATATCATAATATCTTGATATTTGGTGTAATTAACTTTATCGTTAATTATATTAAATCGTGTACCGTAAAATAATTATTAAACGCGAGTCAATTACGTAACAACAATTTCAAAACTCGACATCTTTATTTGTCTATAAACTCACGGCCAACTCCACTCTTCCTTACTCACAAACAACTTTTCATCTTTCAACAAATCAAATAAAGATCAAAATATCACTTTCTTTAATCGTTCTTCGTGTTCTTCGCCGTTCATCATTTGTTCTTCATCGTTCTTGAGAAAAACCTTCATAAAATCTTCATCTCTTAATTAAATCCTTCCTACTTTATATTTCTAGACTCTCCTCTTCGCTCTCCATCTTCACGTACGGTTTATTTTCAATTCCGTCAAGATCGTTTTCAACACTTTAATTATGAGACATTTAGTTTATGTGCTAATAATGTTTTTCTTGTCATATTTTTATAGGGGAAGATTTTGAAGACGAGTTTGGAGACTCGTATATTTTGGGTGAAGATTAGGAGAAGGGTTTCTTATTATATATTTCTTATTATTATTTTGGTGCTAATTATTTTGGCTAGCTAAGGTAACAATTCCGTTTTACTCGACGAATTAATGTCACATAGTCTTTAGTTTTGGCTCATGTTATGGTATTTATGATTTTAGTTAGTAACATAGCCTTTAGTTTTGTTTCTTTTGATTTTGGTTCATCTTTATTTTTGGTTCATATTTTTATGATTTATGGATTTTTAGTTAGTAATATGCTAAGGAGTGTTATTATTATGTTTTATGAATTTTTATGATTTCTCCATAAGTTATGATTTTTATGTTGTTTTAGTGTTCTTGATGATTTTTATGTTGTATGGAATTTTTAGGTTGTTTTAGTGTTCTTGATGATTTTTATGTTGTATGGAATTTTTAGGTTGTTTTAGTGTTCTTGATGATTTTTATGTTGTATGGAATTTTTATGTTGTTTTAATGTTCTTGATAAATTTTGATGATTGTTATTAAGTTATGATTTTTTATGTTGTCTAGGAAATTTTTAATAAGTTAGTGTTCTTGATGAATTTTAATGAGTATTCATAATAATGATTTTTGTATGATGATGGTTAGATTAGTTGTTAAAAATGGTAGTTTGATAATTAAAGCAAGTTGGAATTAATTTGGGTGGTTTGTGGTGTGAACCGTGGAGGATGGCTAGAACCGGACCAACCAGACCGGTCCAGGCCGGTTCAGACCCGGTTTGGGTTGGTCCATGGTGGGTCCGGGATTTGGTCTTTGGGTTGTGTCGATGTTTGATTGTTTAATTGTTGTTTTGACGGGTTTTAATTATGTTAAGCATGCGGGAAAATATTAGAAATCGGTTTGGGAAAGTTTAAAGCAAAACAGCCCATTGTTGTCAAAACAGGCCGTGGGGCCCATCTAGGCCCATGTGGGTCCGGCCCAAACTCAGCCCGTGGGTCCCACTTTGGGACTTGTGACGGTTTTTGAGTTATCGTCATTTTTTATCGTGTTTTGTAATATTTAGCAAGTGGGAAATGTTAATAAGTAAAATATTTAATTAAAAAGGTTTTTCATAAATTATTATTTCTCACATGTTAGAAATTATAAGACGAGGTCGTAGTTTAATTGGTTATCATTTAAGTCAAGCGGGTTTTTGGGTATAAGATGATAATTCACATGTTAGAAGTAGTAATAAAATAACATGTAATGAATATGTTGATTTTATGTCTATGTGATAAAGACTCTGCTTCTAGCCGGTTTGATCCAACGGGTTTGGTCAAACTAAGATCTAGTCAGCCCCGATTTGACTGATGACCCGTCGCGGGACGCGGGTCGGGGATTTGTCTTCAAGTATGGTTGTATTTAATTATTGAATTAGCCTTAGTAGATATGAGGCGATATGATATTTGAATATGATTTATTTGCAAATAGTCACATGATAGGATGTTTTCCCGTGACTGTTTAATTATATGGTTGGTGTCGTGTTGACTAAGTACCCATAGAGAATTATTAGTATATGGCGTCTTGACCATGCTAATTCTAAATGAGTAGCTTGGACCATTACATTGATAGGCCCGTGCTATCTTTAACGAGTATATGTTCACCGCTTGATAGCTTTTGTGTCTCGGCTTGGTGGGTTTATATCCAAGTCGGGGCATGGCTGCCTGATCCGTTTTGGGACTGGAGCCAGCTTAAGTACTAGCCATCTCTGCTTATGGGGTCGCCTAGTAGAGTTTCTCATAGACGGTTATGTCATGGGACGGGGAACGGAATAGCTGTTGTCGCTAGGTCTGATCAGTCTAGGACTAGGATGTTTTCCTACCTTGTGGTATAGCCTCGAGTTACAGAAGTTGACTATTGACCGTACTAAGAACTTATGCCTGTTTCTAGATGTATTGGTCTTTCATGTTTTATGATTCTATGAATCTTAGAAGGTGAGATGCAAGCCGGCTAAGGTTGATAGAGTTTGGATTAACGGTTGTTAACTGATTCACATGATAGTATGTTTGATTAAGGTTTGAGTGTATCATGGCCATGTTAATGGTAACCTCTGAGCTAGCATACAAGATTCCCATACCTCTTTATAATTTATTATCGGATTACATGATAGCTTCAGTGCTAGGGTATAGACTAGTTAAGTGTTTCAGAACATGAAAAGCATATAATATATGTTAAGGTTTTGTATTTTTCCATATACATTGCTTTTATGTTATTCATGTTTTATTAAACTCGACATTTCGTGGCTGGGAGAACTCGGAGTTACTCCCCCACTGACTGTGGCTTCCGTGTTTATATTTAATGCGGTTGGCAGGTTCGTGATGCATACATTGGGTACATTGACGAGCTAGCGAGCGAAGTATTTACCTTGGACATATATTCGGTTCTTAGATTGTATATTATTATACACTCTTTTATTTCAGTATTTTACGGGAGATATGTCTCCCGTCTTGTATAATTCTTATGTATAATATTATTTTCCTTTTGTTATGAACCTTTTTATTTATGACACCTTTGTTATGTATTCTCATCTTTTATTGAGTTAAATTATTTTTTTTTTCTCTTTCCGCAAATTTGAGGGTGTCACAATTGGATCAGAGCATTTTTGCTCCCGACGCATGTTTGTGTACCCTAGTATAAATAACTTGACCTTAATAAAATAATAAACTTGTGAGATAGAATGGTAGGAGGGGTAGATTAGGTTTTATGTTGTAGTCTATTTGTTTATGCTAATTGTTAGGAGTAACTTAATTTGTTTTGTTTTTTATGAAGATGGTTGGACCTCGGGCTAGAAGAGATCGTGTTTAGTGCCAACCAGGTCCCTCTCATAAAGAAGACAATTGCCAAGGAGGCTATGCTTGGGTGGCTAGCCAAATTGCTAGGAGCAATATTACGCCTTATGGTGGAATATGTGTTACCTAGAAGGAGTATCCTCTACCGAAGATTTGAAGATTTACAAGCCTTAATTAAAGTGTGAATTCCTTCGTTATCTATAAATTCTCTCGTCCTTATTGTATTATGCTCTCTTCCTTCTATCTAGGAGCTTCTTTCTCTTCCAACCTATTTGCCTCTTGGAAATTACTCTAGATAGTTCCTCCATCTTACTATTGGTATCCTTACCTTCCTTTTGTAACATTTTTTGGATGTCATACCCATTTGTTTATGGTATATTATACTTAGTAGGAAGAACTTTGAATCTTGTGGAATATTAGTGTTTGTTAGAAGGAACTTGTGATTTGAGGAAATTGGTATAGATCTAATTTCAACCTATGGTGGTGAGAGTTGGTACCTTGAGGAAGAAGTTTCGAATATGGTACCTGACCATCCTATTAAGCTAGTTTCATGTTCAGATGATTATAAGGATTTGAGGATAAACTTAGGATGAAACTTTCCTAGTGGTTTTAGACTATGAAAGCTTAATGTTGCAATATCGTTTAGAGGATCGAACTAATCATAATGATAGTTGGTAGTTGTGGTTAAGAATTTTAGTGATTCTGTAAGTGTTACTTGAGAAATTGTTGGCTTTAAATGTTGAACCTTAAGGGGAATAATTACCTTGTGGAAATTTTAGATTAGGATGACCCAACTTGAGGAATATCGTCATAAGCAAAAACGGATGTATTGAGAGTTTGGAAGAGATAAATAAATTGATTTACGGTCGCATTGCCCTAAGTTTGGCAAATGTTAAGTGGAACGAGATTTGTGTGACTAATCTCTTTGAGTTTTGTGATTCAACTTTTGAGGATGAGAAGGTTAATTGTTAATAACTTAGGATAATGAATTTTGGAATAAATTGGATCAAAGGATTTCATAGTAATCCTCTTTTACCTTGTGGTTGTTAGCGGTCTTGTTTCCCTATTATAAATATTTTGATGGTGGTTTGCAATAAGAGTTTTAATGGAGCTAAGAAGATTAGAGTTCGTAATGAATCTTTCATGGGTTGTTAGTTAGGGAGTTACCGTACCGATGGACCTTAGAAGATTTTAATAGAATTTGAATAATTGGGAGTTGTTACTCGATGTGTCGTACTTATGAAATATTTTGGTAAGAATCTGATGATTGAAAATGTTGAGGATATATTGCACTCTCTTGAGGATTAGATTCTGTTGCAGTTAGTATTGTCGAGTTGCAATCGACATTTGGAATTTTCATAGATGGAAGATAGTATTGTGGTTCATTCTTCATTCTTTCCTCTTCCTATTCGATTTATTCTTTCGAATATTCCGTTCCTTCTATCGATTATCATTTCTCTTAGATAGATTACTATAAGCTTTAGTTAGAAATTTTAGGCATAGATAATAGAGTAATTACCTTTACTACGAAATTTTTTTAACTAAAAGCTTTTGGAAATGTTTTATGATTTCAAGTATTTTACCGTCAAGGAGTGTTGAGACTTGTTATTGGAGACGTTCGATAACTAGTTTTCCCATTTATTGATGCAAAAATGTATCTTTTAAAGTCTTTGACTTGGACGATGAGATTCTTGACTGCAGACGAGAATCTTCCGCCCTATTGATAAGACCCTATATTTTTATTACAAGTATATTTTTAACAATTTTGAAATAGACCTACATATATGTTACTTTCCTTCTTCTAAGTTTCGAGGCCGAAACTTTTTAAAAGGAGGGGTGATTGTAACAACCCGAAAAGTACCCAATTTTTCTAGTAAAAATATTTACTAACACTTTTCAGCAGACTTAAGTTTTTAAAATAGAAATTATTGTTTCGAGTCGTATTTTGAAATTCCGAGTTCGTATTTGGAATTTCTGAGAGATTTCATGAAAATCCCGTTTTTAGTAATCTTTGACTTTTCTTGACTTTTAAGTCGTCTTTGACTTTTCTTGACTTTTTAAAGTCGTCATTGACTTTTCTTGACTTTTAAGTCGTCATAAACTTTTCTTGACTTTTAAGTCATCTTTGACTTTTCTTGACTTTTAAGTCAACTTTGACTTTCGTTGACTTTTCCCGACTCACCTCGTAATTTTAAAGACCGAAATTATATTTGAAAAAATAATAAATTTAATTTATTTTTATTAAGAATTATTTGAATTTATGATAATTTAATATAATTATTTTGAATTTATTCGGGATTAAAGAATAACTTTTACGGTTTAATCCCGAACGTCATTTAACTATTCCCGAGTCAACTTAAATCCCGAAACAAACCCGAAACCCGACTTTGGCATGAGTCACACTCCCCATGTCATCTTTTTCCACTCATATGGGATCTTTTAATTAAAATGATTAAACTAATAATAATATCTAAGATATTTACAACTTTATCGATCCGTCAGTTTAAATTACGCAAATCGATAAATCAGACCCGATTTCTTTGATGAACCACACGGCTCTTCTTCCTCTCTTAAAGCTTGATATTTTCCTTTCTTTTGATTACAATAACATAATATCTTGATATTTGATTTAATTAAATTAATATCTAATTAATTATCTTATTATAATAATAAAACCCGAGTCAATTCCGTAACAACAATTTCAAAACCCGACTCATTATTTTCTCTATAACCACACGGCCCTCACCACACTTACTCACTAACAACTTTTCATTTTACAATAAATCAAATTAAGATCAAATTAACACTTTCTTTAATCGTTCTTCATCGTTCTTCGTCGTTCTTCATCGTTCTTCGTCGTTCTTTAGCAAAATCGTCATAAAACCTTCATTTCTTATTCAAATCCTTCCTAACTTATATTTCTAGAATCTCCTCTTCGCTCTCCATCTTCAAGTACGGTTTATTTTCAATTCCGACAAAATCGTTTTCAACACTTTAATTATGGAAAATCAAGTTTTAATTCTAATAATATTTTTTTTGTCATTTCTTATAGGGGAAGATTTTGAAGACGAGTTTGGTGACTCGTATATATTAGGAGAAGATTAGTAGACGGGTTTTTCTTTACTTCTTATTTTTGGTGCTACTTGATTTTGCTAGCTAAGGTAACGATTCCGAGTTACTCGACGAATTAATGTTACATATCTTTTGTTTTTGTTCATGTTATTGTTATTTACGGTTTTAGTAGTAACATGATAAGTATTTATGATTATTATGTTGTATGGAATTTTTAACATGTTTAGTGTTCTTGACATATTTGGATGATTTATTTATAACCATGATTTTTGTATGAATGATGGTTGAATTGGATGTTAAAAATGGATGTGGTTAATTAAAACATGTTAGAAATAATTTAGGATTGGTGTTGGTTTTGGCCGTGTAGGGTGGCCGTAGGTGGTGGCTGGAAAACAGCCCAAACCGGCGGTTCAGGCCTGGTTCAGCCCGGTTTAGGCCGATCCAGCCAGGTTTGGGTTGGTCCGGGATTTGGTCTTTGGGTTTGTGTCGATACTTGATTGTTTTGTTGTTGTTTTGACGGGTTTTAAATATGTTAAGCATGCGGGAAATATTAAGAAACGGTTTTAAAAATATCGAACCAAAACAGGCCCAAACCAGGCCGTGGGCCCAGTCCAGGCCCGTGTCAAGTTCGGCCCAAATCAGCCCGTGGGTTCCTTCCATGGACTGGTGACGGTTTTTGAGTTATTGTTATTTTATCGTGTTTTGTAATATTTAGCAAGTGAGAAATGTTAATAAGTAAAATTATTTAATTAAAAGGTTTTTCATAAAATTATTATTTCTCACATGTTAGAAATTATAATACGAGATCGTAGTTTAATTTGATATCCTTTAAGTCAAACGGGTTTTGGTATGGTATATTAATTCACATGTTAGAAGTTTAATAAAATAACATGTAATGAATATGATGATTTTTATGTTCAAGTCTATGTGGTAAAGACTCTGTTTCTAGCCGGTTTGACCAAACGGGTTTGGTCAAACTAAGATCTAGTCAGCCCCGTTTTGACTGATGACCCGTCGCGGGACTCGGGTTGGGGATTTGTCTTCAGGTAAGGTTTTATTTAATGAATGAATGAATGAATGAGCCTTAGTAGATATGAGGCGATATGATATTGAATATGATTTTTTATGCAAGTAGTCACATGATAGGAAGTTTTTTCCGTGACTGTTTGATTGTATGATATGTGTCGTGTTGACTAAGTACCCATAGAGAATTATGAGTATATGGCGTCTTGACCATTCTAATTCTAAATGAGTATCTTGGACCATGACATTGATAGGCCATACTATCTTTAACGAGCATACGGAGTTTGCCGCTTGATAGCTTTTGTGTCTCGGCTTGGTGGGTTTATATCCAAGTCGGGGCAGGGCTGCCTAATCCACTTTGGGAACGGAGCCAGCTTAAGTACTAGCCATCTCTGCTTAGGGGGTCGCCTAGTAGAGTTTCTCATGTACGGTTATGTCATGGGACGGGGAATGGAATAGCTGTTGTCGCTAGGTCTGATCAGTCTAGGACTAGGATGTTTTCCTACCTTGTGGTATAGCCTAGAGTTACAGAAGTCGACTATTGACGGTGCTAAGAACTTATGCCTGTTTGTAGAAGTATTTGTCTTTCATGTTTGTATGATTCTATGAATTTTAGAAGGTGAGATGCAGCCGGCTAAGGTTGATGAGCTGGCAATAGTTACCGCGTTGTAAAACTGATTCACATGATATTATGTTTGATTAGGGTTTGAGTGTATCAGGGCCATGTTTTAAATGTAACCGCTGAGCCAGCATACCAGCTTCCCTACCTCGTGTTATAGATGGTTAACGGTTTCACATGATAGCTTTCATATGCTAGGTTATATGTTAGTTATTTGTTCATAACATGAAAAGCATATCGTATTTGTTAAGATTTTGTATTTTCCATATACATTGCTTTTATGTTATTCATGTTTTATTAAACTCGACATTTCGTGGCTGGGAGAACTCGGAGTTACTCCCCACTGACTGTGGCTTCCGTGTTTATATTTAATGCGGTTGGCAGGTTTGTGATGCATACCTGGGTACATTGACGAGCTAGCGAGCGAAGTATTTACCTTGGACCTATATTCGGTTCTTAGGATTGTATATTATTATACACTCTTTTATTTCCGTATTTATACGGGAGATATGTCTCCTGTTTTGGATATTTCTTATGTATAATATTATTTCTTTTTTTTGTTATGAATCTTTTTATTTAAGACACCTTTGTTATGATGAATATATTTAATAGTAGGTTCCGGTTTTAAAAATTTACCGATTTTCACTAAAGTGCACCTATTAAAAACGTATTCTCATCTTTTATTTATTTAAAGTACTTGTTTATCTTTCCGCAAATTTGA
>JAIUZE010005346.1:0-10010 GCA_022085475.1 Heliosperma pusillum
CTTGATTGGGAATGACATACCTCTCTTAACTTCGGTAAAAGTTTGTTTAAAGAACCATTTCCAGATGAAAGATCTGGGCCAGGCACAAAGAATTTTGGGGATCCGTATCTACAGAGATAGATCACGACGGATGTTATCCCTCAGTCAGGAGTCTTATATATATAAGATTCTTGAGAGGTTCAGCATGACCAACTCCAAGAAGGGGAACCTTCCAATAGTCTCTGGGATGCAGTTGAGTAAAGCTCAGGCACCAAAGACATCGGAAGAGGTCGAGCGCATGAGTCGGATTCCTTATGCATCTGCTATAGGATCGATCATGTATGTCATGAGATCGCACGTCATACGTGGCATAGCTTTGAGTATGACCATCGGTACCAAGGCAATCCAGGAAACACACTGGATGGCTGTTAAAAATATCCTTAAGTACCTACGGAGGACTAAGGATTGGGTATTGACTTATGGAGGAGAGACTGAGCTTTGCGCAACCGATTACGCAGATGCTAGCTTCCAAACGGATCGGGATGACTCGAAATCTCAGTCTGGATTCGTATTTACTCTTAATGGTGCTGCGGTCAGCTGGAAAAGCTCCAAGCATAGTGTTATAGCAGATTCTACGACTGAGTCCGAGTACTATGCCGCTTCAGAGGCTGCAAAGGAAGTTATATGGATGTGTCAATTCTTACAAGGACTTGCCATAGTTCCTAGTTCGAATGACCCGATCACCATCTATTGTGATAATTGAGGTGCCATCTTCCAGGCTAAGGAGCCTAAGTCTAGCAACAAATCTAGACATGTACTTCGGAAGGCTCACATGATCAGAGATTACGTGGAGCAAAAGGAGATAGTGATAGACAAGATTGCTACGGATGATAACATAGCAGATCCTCTCACTAAACCGTTAAGATTTGAGAAGCATTTAGGGCACGTTACTTCCATGGGAATTAAACGTGTTCCTGAGTTGTATTAGTTGTTTGTATGAATTAGATACATCTTTTTCATATACTAATAATGACTTCATCGTATTGTTTTCATATTTTGTTTTTTCATGTGGATTGTATGGACAACATTGAACACCACAAAGTGAACTGAATAACATTATATGTGTTTTGGTCCGTAATCGCCTACATGAGCTGATAACTCTGGCTATTATATTGTTGAGTCGATTGATGGTGGTTTCAACGAGCCATAAGTCAAACTATTGACTGATCGATCACAAATACGAGTTATAAGGATACCTCGTAGGACATTGTAATTCGTGACGACGTTATGGAGTCGTAAATGTTTAACAACACACGGTGCCAGGTCGTGGATTGGACGTCCATAGTGTTCCTAGAGTCGATTCTTTTGACTATCGACTGTCTCTTGAGATTAAGGCAGTTTTTGGGTGACTTTGGTTTTTTTCTCACGGTCGACCGTAACAGGAGGCCAAGCAGATTTTTACTGGGTCATTTCATACTGTGCTTACATCTGCAAGATTCGAGTTGAGGAAAATATCCAACCCTTTATCAGGTTTTGTTATTTCTTAGGGCCACTCGAGGAGTAGTAACTGAAATGCATGGCCATGCTCGAATAATGATTCGTTTATCAGTTGAGTTACTCTCTAGTCGGGAAAACCACTCTTGATACTGATCACTTGTAAAATACGACATTTGTGAATGCGGACTTTGCAAATTGTTTTACATTGAGTGGGAGAAATTTAAGGATATGAGAATCGGTTATCGCACATACACTTGTACGGACAAGTGGGAGATTGTTGGAGCCAGTGTCCTCCACAGTTAGTGCAATAACATAAATAAATCTCTGTAGGTTCACAGGGTATACTTTGTATTGTAATCAGTTGATTAACGTTTATCGATAACGGTTGCCTTGCTAGATAAGTTTGACGTTATTGTCATACAGATGGCGGTGATCAACTGGTCCCTAAAAGTCACACCTAAAGGATGTGATTGAGAGATGTGATTATTTGAGAAAATAATCATATTGATGCCTTATTAAATGACTAAACTAAATGTAAACTGTTATATTTAAGTTGGCGGATATGTATTACACGATATTATTATAGTGTATTGGTCTGGCATTACTCAGTTTATGTGACGGTCCATTACTAGTAATAATTAGAATACATATTACATTATATATATATAAAATAATATATGCTAACTACCTAATATAGAGGTTGAGTTAAATAAGGAAACTAGGTTTTTCTTTCTCTCCTCTCAAGATCACGGCTCATATAGGGTGAAAAAGAAGTTTTTCTACTAACCCTAATTGACTCTAATTGTGACGGCACAAGTGAAAAAGAGAAAGAAAATTCTGATTTTTGAACTCTCTTATTCATCTTCATATTCATCATCAATATACACACAAAATTAGAAGTAATTTTTGGGTATTCGTTCTAGCACGACGAAGGCATTTCTTGAACCATCTTGGGTACAACGATTAGGAGAATACCTACTTTGGTATTTGTTCTTAGGCCTTTTACTAGGACCGAAGGTTATTTCTTAATCTCTTGTCTTATATTATGCAATTTCATTTATGACTAGAAATTCATATAGTTATAATTTCATTATAATCCGAATTTTTAAAGGGAAGTATACCGATATTTCCCACAATCTCATCTTCACAAAGATCTTCAGTATACGGATCATCTCTTCATCTTGATCACAAAGACCCTCCATCTTGAGTCTTGTGTTATTTGAGGTAGATCTTGCTTGAAACAATTTTCTTTAAAGTTATGACTGGGTAGCTATAACTTCCATGTAAACATCCAAAGTTATTCCTGAAGTTGTTATAACTTTGTCTCACAGACTTTGTCAAAGTTATGCCTGAAGTTCTTATAACTTTGATCTTTCTTCTCGTAATTGTTGCTAGCTATAATAAGACTAAAGCACACAATTACACGCATATGATATATTAAGTAAAGCACAATATCAAGTAAGAATATGTCATTATCAAAACTATAAAATTGGTCCAACAGCTAGCTACCCATGCATATCCTCCTTGGTGATGGTCATCTCGAGGAGGAGGGGTATGGTTGGCATTAGTATTGGCCGCATCTTGTTGGTTCCTAAGAACTTGGGTGAGAGGCTCCAATATGACATTTTCCACAAGTCGAGGTCTAACCATCTTCTTAAGGCACAAACACAAAACAAGCTTAGTCTTAACACTTAGCACAATCATAGAGACTACCATTCAAATTCCTTAGTTTTCTAGCCATCTCTTATTCATTGTGTTAGGGTTTAGTTATAATTTAAGTTTAGGGTTCACATGTGTGCGTCGGGAGCGTCATAGGCTCTGATACCAGGCCAATTGTGACAACCCTCGCGAAAACATTAAAATAAACAAGAAAAATGCAGCGGAAATTAGAGAATTTTTAAAATTTTGTAAAACATGTTTCGCAATGATCGTCATAAACAAAGTCCAACACGAATAAATAAAGTAGTAAAGTCGAATAAGGTCGACCAACAACTACAAGGGAGTCAACGGTCCTAAAAAAATACAATTAATTCCAAAAATATAAGAGTCTAAACGGCTTAAGGTAATCATCGAGAAACGACGCTCGCTAGCTCACACTAGTCTCATCCCATGTAGCACCGACTTGTACCTGTTCATTCATTAAACATGAATAACACAGTCACTGGGGAGTAACTCCGGGTTTTCCCAGCCATATAACATCAAAACGCATATAGGCAAGTAGATAGGCACATAGCATCATACATTCAATCATATCATGTTAAGTATAAGTAAGCAATTCATAATAACGTTATATAAGCATGTGTAACATTCATTGTATAATTGTCAGTCAATATTGACTCGGGGAAGACTCTCATTGGCAACCACATACACATTAAGGGCTTACATCTCACCATTAGCAACATGTGCTTGAGAAGGTTAGGGACTCAACAAGCAAACCAATCATAGGTATCCAATATCCAAGCATACCGTCCAATATTACATCAAATATAAGCAAGCAAACTCTCACGGTAAATGACACGCACTAGCATATGTACTTTGCAAGAAAAGACGAACTAGTCTACGGGATCAACGTTTCACTGAACCGTATGCGATAAACTTATCGTATACTGAATACTCAAATCCTCGCGGTAGGACGACGATAATATAATACGGTCCTAGTCTTAACCTGGCAAGATTCTCGAAAAACACGTGTTCCGATTCGACATGAGATCAACGTTTCGCATCCAAGACTCGATTCTTCCGGCTCAACCACACGGAAGTGAGTACCCCAAATTTGGCTCAACCACACGAAAGAGGCGGACGAGCACAAGCATCATACTCCGGCTAAACCACACGGAGATGAGGTCAAGAATAAAAAACCAAGTACGCTACATGCAGTGTCACCACCTCGCAAGGATACAACATTTGACGGCTAGGATGATCAACGCTACGCATTCTCCTCCTAACAACGTCGTCATATCCTCACTAACAAATGCATAACCATTAAAATTGTACCCTTTTCGCTCTGACATCAAGTCTAACAAGTATATATGAGCAATCGGGAAATAAGAGTTCAAAACATCAAATGTACAAGACTCGATCCATTACTCAAGCATAAGTGACTTAAAAAGGGGAACATGCTAAAAACGTCAATAAACATGTGATGGAATCATGTGAGATATCGTATAGTCTCAACATGATTATTTAATAGTAATACAGCAGTTAATAACTCATGTTGAGACTCATAAACTCATCCGGTCAGGGGTGTAGGGTGTTGAGACTCATAAACTCATAAACTCATGTTGAGACTCATAAAAAGGGTTCTTGGGTTTTGTGCAATGACAAAAAACAATACTCAATCTCCTCATTTACGTACTAAAAAATCAAATAATAATAATAGTAATACAGCAGTTAATAACTCATAAACTACTAACGGTAATAATAACAATCAAAATAATACAATGTCAGAATACTCTTCCTTGGTTAGCAATGTGGAAATTGAAAAGATTCGAATGGAGGTTGCTGATAAATTGAAGGAGAAGGTTGCGCAAGGGGACAACATTGGAGAGCCGAGTACTCTTGTAGAGGAACAACCAGAACAACAATGGCAGGAAGTTGGCTCGAGGAAAACTAAGGGTGATCAGTTGCCTTCCAATGAGACAATTAAGGCGGTTAATCTTCTTAAAATAACACTTGAGGATGTTAAGGATGAAATTAACTATTGGAATAGTGCAGTTTATGGATATGTCATGGGGGCTAATCCTCCTAGAAGGTTTTTTTGAGAAGGAACCTCTCTGAATATGATATCACTAAGATTTTCTTCCTTCCTAATGGTTTATTTGTTGTTAGATTTGGTAAACTGGAACAACACGAACTGGTGTTAAGAAGGGGTGTAATGATGTTTGAAGGGAAGCCTGTTATTCTATGCCCATGGAATCAGAATGTGAAGATGGATAAGGTCTCGGTGAAAAAATTTCTTATCTGGATTAAATTAGTGGGACTAGATCTTAAATTCTGGGGGGATAACTGTCTTGCAAAACTAGCATCTTTAATTGGGATGTTCATCAGAATTGATTAGTTAACTTTATCACGATCTATGTTGGGCTATGCAAAGGTGTTAGTTGAAATGGAAATTGATCAAACATTTCCTCCTAAAGTGATGTTTGAGGATGAGATTGGACAAGAGGTTACTCTATCAATTGAGTATGACTGGGTGCCAATTACTTGCAAAACATGCCATGGTATTGGACACAATACATCAGTATGTAGGAAGGCTGACACCAGTACTAAACCTGCTACATCTGGAATGGGTCCACTTGCAGCACCTCCAGTGAAACAAGTGTGACAAAGGAAGATAGGACCTGGCCCAAGCCTTAACACAGGGGAGTTTCCCGTGCTAACCAGGAATGTAGGAATCACTGGGGATCGAAGGAGTGGTGTGGATGCTCCTAGGAAAGGCAATGCTGATTTAGTTACCCCTTCTAATACCCCTTTGAAAAGCAGTCAGGGTGCTGACTTTACTCCTGCTCGAATAATTACAAGGTTAACAAGGCATGAATCCAGACTGCCTGGGGGACAAGAGACTGCTTTTGCTCTGAAGTTTAATAGTGCAATGAGTCTGTCTGATGAAATGGTGGATAAAGGGGGAGGTGGCAATACCTCTGCCCCCCATGAATAGGCTTCGTATGTTGAATGGTAGGGGCCTGAACAGTGAAGACAAACAAAGATATATGAAATGGTTTTTGCATAATTCTGATATTGATATGTTTTTTCTCCTTGAGACAAGGGTTAAACTTGTGTCTCTAAATAAAGTTTTTAATAATGTGTGTACTGGATGAAATTATGTGATAAACCATAGTAGTCATGATGGTGGTTGGATTATGGTACTTTGGAATGCAAATAAAGTGTCTGCCAAGGTCCTAGCAATGTCTGCTCAGCATATCCACTTTGAGGTAATTGACTTGGTGGAAAATAGGAAATGCTTTACTACTTATGTGTATGGTGTCAACAAACCTGAGGAAAGAACACCTTTGTGGAATGCTCTTGCTGGGACTACTCTCAATGATCCATGGATAGTTATGGGTGATTTTAACAATGTTTTATATGCTAATGAAAAGTTAGGGCTGCCCGTCAAAGACTCTGAGATTTTTCCTTTCTAGCAGACTATAGAGATTTGTGAGCTACAAGATATAAAAACTCTTGGGGCTTTCTTTACCTAGAACAACAAACAACCAAGTGGGACTATGGTCTTTAGCAGAATGGATAGAGTACTGGTCAATGATAGTTGGTTGAGAATGAAACCTGATTATTATGCTCACTTTGGTCCTGAAGGTGACTTTGATCATTGCCCTAGTATTATTGAGGAAGGGGCCATTGTAATCAGAGGAAAAAACCTTTTAAGTTCTTCAATATGTGGAGTATGTGAGTTTCCTTAACTCAATAGTAGACATTTCTAATATCACAAAATGAATAGTTTACTCTTAAACTAATAGGAACTTATGCATGCATAACTAAAATAAAGATAAGAGGAAACTTTTCCTTAAATTGATCTTATATGATATGGGCACAAGGTTTGGACACCTTCCAAACCTTGTTCTTGAGCTTATAAGTTGAGGATGAACTCCTAGTTTCTTAGTAGAAACACTCCTCTTGATTGCACCCAAGACAATCCCTTAACACCAATAATAATTTTACTAGAAATATTATTAGTAACCTTAAAATGAAAATCTAATCCTAATAATATTACTACAATAGTAATATATATTGAAGATCTTAGACTTTAGAACAAAGCATTCATAAACTCTTTTATGAGAGATTTTAGTGAGATAAGGAGAGATAAGGCAAGAATGATTTTAATTAGGAAAAATGAGAATTTATTCTCATGGGGTTTGGGGTGGGTGTTGGCTAGCACATGCATGCCTTGGGGAGTCCCAAGCATGCTCCACTTTTGCTCTTATCAAAACTTAGCATAGGTCTAGGTAGTATTAGATGTCATGATTGTGTTTTACAATTAAAACCAACAACCAATTAACACCCTAAAACTACCCACCATGACGGGCCCCCCGACCATAAAATGGAGTCCATTTTATCTTTGTAATTTTGTCATTTGTAATGTGGTATGTCATGTACCATGTCACATGTCATTAGTATAGATAAATGTATATTTAACAATTAAATATCATTTCACATTATGTAACAAAATAAATAGTAATTCACAATTACATATATAAAATGGAAAACATTAAGTCCAGTTGATATAATCTACAACCCTTTGTAATTATAATCAACTAATTATTCTTATCTCAAATTGTTTCATAAACAATAATCAATTTTAGTAATATAACATTTTAATTACAAAACTGCGTCTTATTTAATCTTATTACAATAAGACATAAAATTTTTCACTCACAAATAAAATTTGTTCAATTTAAGGATTTAATTAATCTGTATCGATATAGAATTAATTAAGTTTACAATTAAGGGAATGGTCCTATAGGTGTGACCTTAAGGAATCAACTGATCACCACCGTCATACGACAGTAACGTCAAACTCTAGCAAGCCAATCGTTACCGATTAATGTTGACCAGTTGATTATAATATCTATCATCCCTTTGTATTCTTATTATTGAGATTTAATTATTTAATCGCACTATTGTTGAGGACACTTACTCCAACAATCTCCCACTTGTCCGAGACAAGTGTGCGTCACCAATTCTCTTGTCCTATTACAATCTCCCACTCAATGCAAGGTGTCTTGCAGGTCGTACTTGCATATGATCATATCAAGAGTGGTTTCCTCGATCTGGAGAGTAACTGTATGACCGGAATTATCTACCATTGATACCTTCCAAGCGTGGCCATGCATTTTCATCTTACTCCTCCTTGAGTGGCCTTGAGATTTTAAAACAACCCTGACAAGGGGTGGACAAATCCAATTGCATTATTCCCTTCGAATAGCCACAACTCATCATGACCCAAAAGATGCCCATTTAACCCCAGTTACGAAGGTCGTATAGCATAAATCAAAGTCATTATGAAACTTTGCCACCTTAGGCAAACAATCTTTAGTCAAAGAATAGACTAAAAAAGAATACTATAGTAGCTCTTGCCACGACCAGGCTCTAAGAGTTCCCCGAACTCTATAAGCGGTCACTTCCCGAGAGAGTGTCTCATATAGTCTGTCTATGTGATCGATTGGTCATCCCTATGACCCTATGACACTTGAACTTGTCATCAATCGCACCACAATATAGTCACTTCGAGGTGTCATCTCATATAAGTGACTATGGGTCAATACTATGTTAATCCAGTTCACTTTAATGGGGTCCAATATTGTCTCTACAACCTATTTGGATATAACAAAGTTACAAATAAAACGTTAAAAATATAACTCAAACGATAAAATAGATTATCATATATGATCAATAAAAACACAATTTTTGTTTCATATCTCATAATCTAATACAAAATTTGGCAATGCGTTTAAGACCCATGGAAACAACATGTTGGTCATGCTTAGCCTGCGATAAGGGCTTGGTTAAGGGATCAGAAATGTTATCATTTGTCCCAACATTACAAATCGCAATTTCCTTCCTCTCAATGTAATCTCTTATGACATGCAATTTTCTAAGTACATGTCTAGACTTGTTACTAGACTTGGGATCTTTTGCCTGAAAGATCGCCCCACTGTTATCACAAAATATCGTGATAGGATCCTTGGCAGAAGGAACTAACCTTAGCCCCTCTAAAAACTGCCTAATCCAAACAGCATCCTTAGCAGCCTCAGATGATGCAATGTACTCAGCCTCCGTTGTAGAATCCGCAATAACCGACTCTTTGAAGCTCTTCCAGCTAACCGCACCTCCCTTCATCATATAAACAAAGCCACCTTGAGATTTCATATCATCCCTATCTGTTTGGAAATGTAACAACCCGAAAAATATCCAATTTTTCTAGTAAAAATATTTACTAACACTTTTCAGTAGAACTTAAGTTTTTAAAATAGAATTTATTGTTTCGAGTCGTATTTTGAAATTCCGAGTTCGTATTTGGAATTTCTGAGAGATTTCATGAAAATCCCGTTTTTAGTCATCTTTGACTTTTCTTGACTTTTAAGTAGTCTTTGACTTTTCTTGACTTTTTAAAGTCGTCATTGACTTTTCTTGACTTTTAAGTCGTCATAAACTTTTCTTGACTTTTAAGTCATCTTTGACTTTTCTCGACTTTCAGTCAACTTTGACTTTCGTTGACTTTTTCCCGACTCGCCTTATAAGTTTGAAGACCGAAATTTTATTTAAAAAATTAATATTTTTGATTTATTTTTATTTAGATTTATTAGAATTTATGATAATTTAATAAAATTATTTTGAATTTATTCGGAATTTATAATAAGGTTTTACGGTTTAAACCGGGAATCATTTAACTATTCCCGACTATCGCAAATCCCGAAACAAAATCGAAAACTCGACTTTGGCATGAGGTCACCCGCCAGTCATCGTTTCCACTCACCAATTAGATATTTAATTATTGGTGATTTTAAACTAATAAGAATATC
>JAIUZE010005347.1:0-10324 GCA_022085475.1 Heliosperma pusillum
GATTATGGCTTTACCCAATCCTATTCGGACTATTCGCTCTTCTATTTCACGCGTGGTGAGGTACGTCTCTTTGTGCTTGTTTACGTTGACGACCTTGTCGTTGCGGGAAATGATGCTTCCGCTATTGTTGCTTTCAAATTATTTTCTTGGTCTTGAAGGATTTGGGACCGCTCAAATATTTTCTTGGTCTTGAAGTAGCACGAAGTAGTGAGGGTATTTACTTGAATCAGCGCAAATATGCACTCGACATCATTTCGGAACGGGATTGTTGGGTAGTCAACCGTCTCCTACACCGATTGAACAACATCATAAGCTCGGAAATGCTTCTGGTGATTTCTTATATTATCCCGAGCCCTATCTTCGTCTTTTTGGTCGCCTTGTTTATCTTGCTATAACTTGGCCTGACATTTTCTACGCGGTTCATGTGCTCTCTCAATTTTGACCAAACCGAGACATGATCATATGTCTGCCACTTTACGAGTTGTGCGCTACTTGAAGGGTTGTCTGGGTCAAGGGATTCTTCTCAATTCCTCTAGTACCTTAACTGTTTTTGGTTGGTGTGACTAGGACTGGGCTGGGTGTACTACGACTCGTCGGTCGGCTACTAGTTGGCTTGTTCTTCTTGGTAACTCGCCCATCTCTTGGAAAACCAAGAAGCAAAATACCGTCTCTCTTTCTTCAACTGAGGCCGAGTATCGGTCCATGGTTGCCCTTGTTTGTGAATTAAAATGGCTCAAAGGCCTTTTTCTTAGCTTGGATGTTGCCTTGACCTTGCTCATGCGCTTGTTTTGCGATAATCAACCCGCCTTACATCTTGCTCGAAATCCAATTTTTCATGAACAGACGAAACACATTGAGATTGATTGCCATTTCGTCCGTGATGGCATAACCGAAGGTTTGATCATTCCTGCTCACGTATCTACTCATGATCAGTTGGCGGACATTTTTACCAAAGCCTCGGGAACTCCACAGTTTTCTTTTCTTCTCCGCAAGCTGGGCATTCATGATCTCCATGCTCAAGCTTGAGGGGGGGGGGGGTAATAGAGCTAGATATTATTATACGAGTCATATATGTTGTATTGGAAAGCTAAGAGTTTGTGTATGTCTTGAGACAATGTATCGGGTAGCCTAAGAATTGTATCAGGTAGCTTAAGAGTCCAATCTTATCACTATATGTACTCAAGCTAAATGTTAATACAATCACAAAATCATCCCCTTACGTATTCTTAACACATATATATTAAATCAATTTAAAAGAATTATGCAATATTATATCTTTTGGAAACCTAAATTGATTTATTTACCTTTTAATAGTTTCCAAAATATTATGTGTAAGTTAATAATTATAAATTTTTAATTTAATGTATATTCTATGCTACTAATTAATAACATAAGTGGGGCATGTTTATTTTAAAAAAAATCACCCTATTTGGTATTTTATAAATTTATACTTCAACCAAAATTATATAATATTTACAATGAAATCCCTTGATCAGGTCATATCACACAGTGTTATCGATTAAAAACTATATAGTATAAATAATTTGTTTAACTTTATTTAATTACATGAAAGTCCCAGGATTAAATATATAGTATAGATTATAGATAGATAGATGAGGTAATAAGCTTATGTTATTTGATTATGTATTGAGTTAGTTTACAAGCATAACTTCTCCATATGTATCGACTCTCCTCTCGTTCTTTAGTCTATCAATGAGTAACGTAATAAACTGTTTTATATCAGGTGTGTAATAATTAAAGTACCTTAAATTGATAATTCTTTTTAGTAGATACGAAGTACAATCAAAATATCAAAATATCAAAATATTAGGGTATCCGTATTTTAAAGAGCGAATCCCAATTAGATTGGATTGGTTACATGAATCTTTTAGTAGATTTGAACAAGTCACCATTGATGCAAGACAAAGTGCATGAAAAGCATGGCATTTTAAAAATGAAAATGAAAAGATGAATTGCAGAAATGTTGTGGGAGAACTCTTCTGTAGTAGCTTAGCTAGCAACATACTGTAACATACTGTCAATTGGTTGATAATATCAAGGATGTAGCCGCTAGATACGTGGATAGTGATAGAAAAAAGTAAGGATGTTGCTCTCAAGGCCAGGCTGAAGCTCCTTCTTGACCATTCAAACTAGTTTGTACGGAGTATTTTGCAAGTACATACGAGTATCTTGCTCATCATTTCCTGATTTTGAGGGTATGAACTATGAATAGGTGATAATGAAACGAGACAGTTCAGTTAAAGCTCGGCTCGTATGGATCGATTCGAGTTCGAGCTCGTCTCGGGTCATTTTTGAGCCAAGTCGAGCAAGGCTAGGCTCGTTTTGATAAGCTCGTGAACAGCTCGATATGTTTTAAATAGTACTCCCTCCTATTCACAATAACATTCTCCTTTCCATTTTCATCTATTAACAATACCTTCCCCTTTCCTTTTTTGGTAAACTTTTATACTTATTTTAATCACATTACCCCACTAAAATACCCCACAATACCCATACTTTATCTTATTTTAATCACCTTACCCCACAACAATAATTAATTTAATCACTTCACTCCACAATAATACCCCACAATACATTCCCTCTCTCCAATCACATTACCCCCACTACATTAGTTTTGCTTATTTAATTCAAAACATTAAAATTTGTGCCAAATGGAAAGGGAGAACATTGCTCTGAATAGGAGGGAGTATAATACTTTTAAATTTTTGTTTTTAAAACAAAGTTTCGAATTCATATAAATTAAAAGTGGTATTTTTGACAATAAATAAAAAAAGTGTAAAGTTTTTTCTTAATTGACTAATTGGTAATATACGACTTTCTAAGTTAACTTTTCAATTTCCAAGTTTACACATTTAATACTAATAATAACCCTACATGCTATAGACTACAACCCAAATTTATCTTAATCTCACGCAGTAACGCCTTGAGGCTCCGGTCCTTCGTCTTTAACTGTGGTCACCTCCAACACCTCCAACCGTTCATCTTCAACTGTGGTCGCCTCCGGCTCTTAATCTTCAACCATGGTCACTAATCTGAAATTACACAATTCCGTTAATCACATAGACTCACGCTCACGCCTTACGCCCATCTTTTTTTTAGGTTTTTCCAAGGGACTTAGCCACTTCTTTATGCTTTTATTTTCTTTGTTATTTTTGTGTATAATAGACTATGGATTGGGAATTACGATGTAGATGTAAGAAACGTCTAATTAGCTTATGTATATAATAACACGTTTTAGTTCTTACTCATATTATGGTCATTAGTACATAAGACGGCTGATTCTTTTATCAATATATTAATAAGAGAATGTCATTATTTGAACAAAACATCCTTAAGTTAAGATGGAATGAAATGATAAAATGTTACAACTTAGTAAAGATGTTTTCACATTGATTTGCTATTAAGATGAAAGGGTTACTGACGAGCTTATTTCACGTGTCGTTAATTCCGCTAATTAGCTATGCTCAAATAACAATTTATATCTCCTAAACAAACACAAACTATCTTAAATAAAGGTAGTAAATGGTAAGAATAGGGTCGAACCCAAGAGAAGGCGGGATTAACTAAATTAACTAATCTAGACTCTTGCTAAAAACCAATTAACAAAAGTAATTACTCTAATCACTAATTAAGACACTAACTAAGACACAAACTTAAATTAATTACAAACTATTATATTAACAATGACAAAAACATGTAGGATAACACATATGGAGAAATGTTGATTTGAGAAATTGATTAACATGTCTAAAATAACCAACAAGTACTTAGGATTCAAATATTCAAATGTAAAGAAAGTAACTTAGTGTAATTTTCCCAAGTTCCCAACAATTAGCAAAGTAAAAACTCTTCCTTTCCTCTCTTCTCTAGTTATCTAATAAAAGTTTCTAAGAAATTAGTCAACAAGGATTAACTCAACCAAGGATGACCCTTTACAACCCAATTTACACCCACTAAAACATGAGCCCAAATCAAAGATGCAAGCTTTATGAACAAAACGAAAGAAACAAGCTAGAATCATGTAATAAAACATTAAACCATGTTCTAACCACACAATAAACCAAATTTCACTCAAAAGATTCCAACTTTAAACCAAAGTTGCAATCTTTCAAGGTTGCTACAACAATATCAAGACAAATTAACCAAAATTATCTAGACAAAGCACTAATTAAACAAACAACTTGCTAAGATGGTTAGTCTAACCAATAATTCATTCAACAATGGAAAATAAACATGAGAAAATGGTATTAACTAAAGAAGAAGAGGTTCAAAGAGTCTTACAATGCTAAAAGAGGAAAACTTGATCCAATTACACTAAGAAATAGAAGATTAGCTACCCATAATCAAGAATTACATCCCAAATAATAAAGTTCAACTCAAAGTTACAAGCCAAAATGAAGAACCAAAAATGAGAGAATTTCAATGTGTCTTGTGCTTTTTTTGTGGAATGTTATGGAATGTGGAATGTTTTATCTCTCTAAAATCTGGTTCTTTTATACCCTTGCTTCAGAAACCTAGGGTCTTCGAGAAATGGGCCTCAAAATGACAAGACGGAAAATGAAGAAACACGTGTCCCAGGCCAGGACGCTGGCAGCATCGTGGGACGCTGACAGCGTTTTGGTGACGCTGACAGCGTTTTACACTGCTAGTTTTTACTCTTGGTTGCTCGCCTTGACTTTGATTGACCCTTTGGACTTACTTTTCTTGCATTGATAATTTGCTCCTAGCCCACTCCAATTGTCGGGTTTGGTCTCGGGTCTCACTTTGACTTTAGTTGACTTCCGGGTTTAACTCTAAAACTTGACTTAAAAATACAAAATAACAACATAACTACAAGGACTAAGGTTAGCATAAAACGATGCTAACGACCCGTAAAAAGTACATTAAACGGACCTAATAAACACTACTAAACACGACACATTTTGGTGTTGTCAAATACCCCCACACTTGGACTTTTACTCGTCCTGAGTAAAACTCGAGATTAGCAAGACAACCACGAGTCTAAACATAGCATGTGAAGGTAATGACCTCTCTTCCCTCACCACTACCTTCTTATATCTCCCTCAAAACACAACCACCTATTAGAAGAAAATGACTCAAAGTTGTTGTGACACACTCTTCCCTTACCACTTCCTACTTATAACTCCCTCAATACAACACTTGACACACCACCAACTCCGACTCATCCACACATCCTCCCTCCTTATACTCCGAGATGGTAATGGTCACTCTCACCTTATCCCAAGGTAGAAGCAAAGTGACGGACAAGAACTCCTATCAATCTCACAACTACTTATATCGCCCCCTTATCACTCCACCAATGTAAAGCATGGTCACTTGGTTGGCCCCAAACTACACAAATTGAACAACCAAGCAACCCACAAAAGAAATCCACCGATTTGGAACCAATATTGTGTGACTCAAAAGAAAAAAAAATTCCTAAGCGAGCCTCCTTCCAAATTCCTCCTTATTTCTCCCTTCTTTTCCCTCCAAAAATCCTCTTCATCGGAAGTATTTTGCTCAATTTTTTTTTTCTTTTTCCATTTTTTTCTTGAAAATCCCCCATTTTGCCTTAGGTGCCCTTTCGGGTTTTGACCTTAGCTTTTCATTTCCTCTCATTTTGCACGGAACGCCCTTTTGGGTTTTCCTTCCGTTCTCGGCCACCTTCCCAATTTTTGCCTAGGTGCCCACCCTTGTGGGTTTTCACCTAGCCGGGATTTTCAATTTTTTTCTCTTTTTTTTTCTTTTCTTCTTTTTCAAAATAAACGCTAAAGAATGCATCAAAACAAAACAAAGTATATACAATCCTCTCCCCCACACTTAGATTATACAATGTCCTCATTGTAGGGGAAAAGGTGGGATGCTTCATCAATTGTTAAAATGAGAAGAACCCGAGGCACCTCCTCGGTTTCTCCTCCTCTCTCTTTCTTCTCTAACTCTTCTTCTCCTCTCTAGGCCTTCATCAATGGCCTCTTGTGTGTAAGGAGTGGGGTAGTCGGGGTTTTGTTGGATGGTCATGCCGAAAAGTGAGCTAGCCAAACCATACGCATCCTCTTGTGCCACCGCATCTTCATATGAATCGTGAATGTAGGTGTGGTGGCGCTCATTTTGAGCTTGGAAATGGTTTGTGGCTTGCTCCCTCCAAGCATTTTGTGCCACCCAAATGTCATTTTGTTCTTTCCACCTTTGGTTTTGTTGTGTTTGCCAAAGGCGGTCTTCCTCTTGCCGCTCCAGCATCCTCTTCCACTCCGCTTGTTGGGCCCTCTCGGCCTCCTCTCTCAACCTCTCCCTTACCTCCACCACATTGTGCCAATCATCTAAAGACTCAAGCCTACCCCCTTGGGTTTGTTGCCAACTATAAGAGTCGTTCACCCGTCCACTTATGTGCTTGAGGACTTCGTTGGTGCTAGCAAAGTATGATGCCATTTGTTGTTGCCATGGCTCCATTGGGGTGCTAGCATGAGTCTCCGCCTCATACATTAGGGTGTCGGTGTCTTGGTGGCTATGGTAAGATGATTGGTAATGGTATGGTGGTGGTTGTTGTTATTTTTGTTGTTGTTGTGTAAAAGGTGGGTTTTGGAAAGGTCCCGCCTCAAGTGTGAGGATCTCCCTCTCCTCTCTAACTTGCTCACTGCTTTGCCTCTTTTGCCGCAAGGGCACTTCCTCTTCCTCCGCTTCACTACTACTCTCCCTCAAACTTTCTTCCCTAGGACAAAAGAAATTCTCCGGTTTTGGCCCCTAAGTAAAGGATTGTTTAAAGGTCGAGGCATTTTTATGTAGCTTAGGCCATCACTCCCCAATCAAAATCCTCTCAAAGGTTCCAACTTGCTAACTTTGAACATGTTCACATCCTTGTTAATCCCTTACAAGAGTTGACCTCTTGTTCTTCATCAATCCCCTCTTCATAATGTTGAACCAAAAAGGAAATCATCCCCCCAAGGTGGATACTTGCTTTAGTGGATTTTTGGCGGTGCTTAATACAAGCTCTCATGAAAAAGTCCGCCCAATCCGGTACCCCCACCCCTCTCGGGAGCATAGTCCACAAACACAACCGGATTTTCTCCGGTACCTTAGCGGGCTCTCCCGCGGAGTTAAAAACGGTGGTAAGGAAATGGGTAATGAGTCTAAGCACGGGTGGGTGATGGTGGAGAGTTTTGCATCTTTAGATGCAATGTCACATCCCGTAATCTTGTTCCACATGTTGTACATTTTCCCCTTGGGGCATTTTATCTCTCCGGGGTTTTTGGTGATTTTGATGATTTGGTGGATTTCTGAAATTGGGGCATTGTGCCAATTTTGGTGTAGGCGGAAACGGTAGGATTTTTTGTTCCCATTGATGTAGTATAGAAATAGTTGTGTAAGAAGGGATGTCGATCTCAGGGACGGTTGTTGCTTAGAAATGATTTAAAAGTTGGCTAGAGTCTCTTGCAAGTCACAAAGTAATTGGGTTTGGGTTTGTAGACTAGACTAAGATAACAACAATTAGAAACAATTAAAAACAAACAAAAGGAGTCTAAGACGAGGAAGATAATCAAATAAGAATCAATAAGAGAAAGGTCTAGGATCGGTGGGTTCAAATGGGTAATTTGGGTTCTAGTGAGTCGGGTTCATTGCTAATGGGTAGTCAAACTTGGGGCGCGGTGGATTGAGGCTCTCGTTCTTACAATCCCTCCCATATACCGAACCAAGCTAGCTCTCGCGTACACACGGTCGATATACCAACTATATGCAAATCCTAACATATTCCGAGGCTATCGGTCTTACGGAAATGTATGATAAACATGAATCATGCAAGTTTGTCAAGCAAGCATTTCATCAAACATATGGTATGCAAAAGTTGGAAGAAAGACAATTAATCGACAAATCAACCCAACCAACAAGGATTAACCCTCATTAAAACCCATTATCCCCCACTAATCCTAGATTAATCACTACTCAACCATACTCAAGGGAAATTCAACATTTACTAAAGATTGCAAAAGGAAATCAACAACAACATTAAACATTTTCTAATTAACAATAAGTAAATAACAATAATTGAAATGAAAACTTAATTAAAGGCAAGATTAAGTAGAGAAATTATACCAACTTAGAGAAAGATGAGAACTTCGATATAAATACCAAGATTTTGTCACAAATCTCTGAATATAACCCAAGTTCATACACTAAACCAAGTCGAAATCACTAATTAACCGACTAATTTGCTAATTATAGAAGATTAATACAAGATTAAACACTAATTCTATGAAAGTTTTGGATCTAGGGTTTCGTGCCCTTTAATTACATAAGAGGGTCTATATATAGGTTTACAAAATGAAGGAAAGATGGGCCTCGAGAAGCTTCATGGACTGGCCAAGTCACGACCATAAAATGGGTTTCACGGTCGTGAAACACCTCTCACGACCATGAGATTGCAAGTCACGGTCGTGAGGGACTTGGCAGAGCAAGGTTAACTTTCACGAACAAGTCACGACAGTGAAGCATGTTTCACGGCCGTGACTGAGGTTTCACGACCGTGAAATGAGTTTCACGACCGTGAGATCAAATCCACGAAAATCCTTCTTTTTGGTAAAGCATCTCACGACCGTGAGATGCATTTCACGCCCGTGAGATGCTCATTCCCCTTCTTCCTTTGCTTGACTTTGTTGTTTCCTTCTCGGTTTCGCTTGCCTTGACTCAGGAGGGCTTTGGCGCGTCGAGTAGGGCCCCCAAGGGTATGTGGGGCCCCCAAGGTATGCCGTGGGTCCTCCGAATGATTCACCTTCTTCTTTGTTGATCAAAAGTAGGTAGAAATCGCCTCAATTGACGGTTTACCTACAAAAACAAGATAAAAGTGAGAAATATACTAGAAGAAGGTAAAACACATAGAAACGCTCCTACGGAGCGTTAAAGGCAAGCAAAACGAGACAAAAAGGGGTGAAAATGTAGGGTGAAATGACACTATATCAAATCTCCCCAAACCAAACCTTTACTCGTCCCGAGTAAGGATGAACAATAGTCAAGACCCTTAATTAACTACGCTAAACCTAACCGATACAAGGCAATTAACGGGCCTTGCTCCGTCCCTTCAACTCACAACAAGGTATCCATGAGGTAGGAAACCTTCTTGCAAGGCAAGTGGGGTCTTGCCAAAACTTCGATGCATTCTAGGTAATAAAGCACACAAAACAAATGAGAATGCATCTACAAAAGCAAATGGCAACATGCCTCATCCATGCGCCGGGATTCATCTAAAATGGAAAAATTTCAAGCATGCAAATTCCTATGTACTTACTAGTTTTACAAAGAACTATGCCTAGAAAGATAGAAATAAATCACCTCTTTATTGTGTAAAATTAGTATATTCGTTCACGTTTACTAGAAAACTTTGTCAAGGGTGATAAAGGCGGGATGGAAAGTGAGGGCCCCATGGTGTTAGAAGACACTGTAGGATCGGAATTCCGCCTCTCACCTAAGGGAAAGGAAGGGTCGTCCCCTCTTAGCCATGCAACGTAGGAGTAATCATCAAAAAGGTAAGGAAACGAGATGTTTGAGTTCTTATTTTGTTTCTTTTTCTCTTTTCTTTTCTTTTTTTTCTTTCTTTTTGTTTTTGATTTTTTTGGTGCTTGATTTGGGTGCCTTTTGAGAGCAAGGTAGCCTAGCGAAAGGTGTGCGGCGGAGACCAACAATAGGCAAATCCTCGCCGTAGCGACATCGAGAGCGACCCCATATGTAGTGAGGGTACTCTAGAAGAACCTAGAAGTCTCCATATGCACTCCCTAAGCTAGGACTAAGGCAAATATATGCAAAATTTCAAGCTTTTCTTTTCAATTGTGTTTGAACTCAATTTTTGGACTTGTGATGGAAAAATTTCCTTTTTGTCAAATGTAGTGAAATGTGATGATTGGACAATTACACGGCCTCGAGAGTCACCTAGGAAAGCGTTCACCAAGGAATTTTCACACCATGGGGATGGTCCAGATGGTAAATGCAAGCCCTTGACTAGGCTCTAGGAAACGGTGCGAAAATTATACTAAAAATACACATTAAAAGGTGTTTCAAAATCTATTTTAATAGGCAAAGTGCTAAGCAAAAAGAGTATCTACAAGGGTCTATTCAAGCTTGTTCAATTTCCAAATTAGGCATTCCAAAAAGTTCTCCTAAATGCAACTATATGCCATGATCTAAAATTAAGCAACATATATACAAACTAATGCGAATGCTCTAGTGAACTACGTGACAATTAATCTAATAAAACCCCCTAACAGCACATAAGTCACACAACCGCCAATTCATCAAAATCAACATCGCAATCATCAACCAT
>JAIUZE010005348.1:0-37379 GCA_022085475.1 Heliosperma pusillum
GGATACCTCTCCGTTCCGACATTCCAGCCTTACGAACGGGAAGGTAGCCAAAGGAATGAGAATACAAAGCACAAGACAAAATAGTGCTCAAACCGACTCATTTGTAAAAACCGACTCAAAGTGGGAACATATCGAAAACCGTCACAAAACATGTGATACATGCGAAAGAGCTATCATATATCCAAAACATGAATATTATAAGACATTACGTAAAATTATACGGTAAACGGATCATGCGAACTATTATAAATTACGAGTTTTAAAAGTCAAAGGAAAACAACACAGCCGTGTTGCAGGCCGGGCAGGAGACCGGTGGCCGGTGGGCCGGCTCAGAACACAGGCAAAAACCAAAAACAGAGAAAGAGGGTCTGGGCCGGTCAGTCGACCGGCGGCCGGTCGACCGGCACAGACAATCACACCAAACTCAAAACTTCAATACTGATGTGTTCCAGGCCGGTGGGTTGACCGGTGGCCGGGGGGCCGGCCTGGAGCACCTCTTATACAAAAATCAAGTTTCCAAAATGAGTTACTGAAGTGTTCTCAGCCGGTGGTCAGACCGGCGGCCGGTCGACCGGCTGGGAACACCCCTTCATCCGAGAACTTCCAATACTTAACCAATTCATTTCCAAATCATTTCAATTCTCATATATACTTCAAATAATCATCAACCATCAATATAATTCATCAACATTCATCATATAACATCATTTACTAATCATAGCATGGTTTCTAATCTTCCTAATCGTAATCTAATACGATTTTCTAGCATATAAACAGGTAAAACACGTAAGTGATACCGAGTAACCCTTCACCGTTACCTTTAAGCGTCTCTAATGATCGTCAAGCTCCTCTTCTATAAGGAAATAGTCTTTGTCGGGATCTTGGAGGTCGCCACCTACAAATAGATCGTTAAAAAGATGAATAAAGTTCATCTTGAGAAAGACGGAATGCTTAAAAAGCGAGAAAGACGATAATTTTATTATCATTACGGATAGAGGAAGGTACGGGAGGAAGAATAAGATAAACTTACGTAAATTCTATCGAGTAACGAAGAAACTACGCCAATTCTAAGATCGATATTCAAAGAGGAAAAGTTGCTTAAGGAAGAAGAAAGAAAGGTGTTTGATTTTTGTGATGAAATGAAATATTAGGTTAAAGAGGGAGTAGTGTGAGTTGTGTAGGCAAAAGTCAAAGACGATTTCCAAAGTCCAGAAAAGTCAAACTAGACTTAAGACGGCTTTTTCATGAAATCTCGCAGAAATTCCAAATACGAACTCGGAAATTCTAAATTCGACTCGAAACTTAAAATTATAAATTAAAACTTAAATTTGCTGAAAAAGTTTCGTAAAATATTTCTACTAGAAAAATAGGGTACATTTCATTCTATCACGAATGACCCTCACATTATCAATGGTTTCAACAAGAACATCGGGGCCTAAATCACGATTATCACTCAATTGATTCCAACAGATAGGACTCCGACATTTCCTTCCATAAAGAGCTTCATAAGGAGCCATCTTAATAGATGCATGATAGCTATTGTTGTAAGAAAACTCCACCAACGGTAAACTCTTTTCCCAACTAGACTGGAAGTCAAGAGCACAAGCCCTAAGCAAATCTTCTAAAGTCTAAATAGTCCTCTCAGTCTGACCATCCGTAGCGGCATGAAAAGCAGTACTCATCAACAACTTACTACCCATGGCCTCTTGCAAAGCCTTCCAAAATCTCGAACAGAATCTCTGATCTCGGTCGGATATAATCTCCAAAGGAACACCATGGTATCTAACAATTTCATCCACATAAGCTTTTGCTAAACGATCCAAATTCCAAGTTTCTTTGATCGGGATAAATCTAGCACACTTGGTCAATCGATCAACAACCACCCAAACGGCATCTTTACCTCCAACGGTCTTCGGCAAAGCCATAACAAAGTCCATCGAAATAGATTCCCACTTCCATAGCGGAATATCCAACGGTTGTAGCAATCCACCGGGCCTCTTGTGTTCAATCTTCACTTGTTGGCAAGTCAAACACCTTCCAACATAAGATACCACATCACCCTTCAAGTTCGGCCACCAAAACTGTAGCTTCAAATCCTTGTACATCTTATCACCTCCGGGGTGAATAGAATAAGGGGAAAGGTGAGCTTCATCAAGAACTCGCTTCCTCAAATTAAGAGCATTAGGAACAAATAAACGACCATGGAAATGAAGAACACCTTCATTATCAAACTTGAAATCTTTACCTTTACCTTCAAGAATCTTGGCTTGGATAGACTTGTAGGTAAGATCATCAACTTGGCTTTCGCGGATTTCATGGAGAAACACAGGTTCGGCAATCATAGCACCAACATGAACAAATCCACGCTCTACAAATTCCAAACTCAACCTTCGAAACTCGGCACAAAGATCAACAGGTAAAACATGCAAAGCATTCAAAGCATGAGAAGCTTTCCTACTAAGAGCATCGGCAACAACATTCGCCTTTCCTTCATGATACAATAACTCAAAATCATAATCGTTCACCAATTCCAACCATCTTCTTTGCCTCATATTCAACTCTTTTTGAGTAAATATGTACTTCAAACTCGTGTGATCGGTGAAGATACGACAATGAACTCCAATTAAATAATGTCTCCACACTTTCAAAGCATGAACAACCGCGGCCAATTCTAGATCATGAGTAGGATAGTTCACTTCATGAACTCTCAATTGCCTTGAAGCATAAGCCACCACCTTCCTATTTTGCATAAGAACACAGCCTAAACCCATCTTAGAAGCATCACAATAGACATCAAAGTCTACTCCATCTTCAGGCAAAGTCAACCCCGGAGCGGTAGTTAACCTCTTCTTTAACTCTTGAAACGCATTTTCACAAGCTTCATTCCATAGGAATTTGGTTTCCTTCTTCAATAACTGAGTCATAGGTCTAGCAAGCTTGGAGAAATCCTTGACAAATCTTCGGTAATAACCAGCTAAACCAAGAAAGCTTCGAATCTCTCTAATATCAGTCGGACTCTTCCAATCAACAACGGCCTCAATTTTGGAAGGATCCACCATAACACCCTCTTTTGAAATCACATGCCCTAGAAAGGACACTTTAGATAACCAAAATTCACACTTAGAGAACTTAGCATACCACTTCTGACGACGTAGAACACCCAAAATAATCCTCAAATGAATAGCATGCTCATCTTCGTACTTGGAGAAAATAAGAATATCATCAATGAATACCACCACACACTTGTCAAGATATTCACTAAATGTGCGGTTCATTTGATCCATAAAGATAGCAGGAGCATTCGTCAATCCAAATGGCATTACCTTGAACTCATAATGGCCATACCTCGTACTAAAAGCGGTCTTTGGAATATCAACATCTCTAACCGGCATTTGATGATAACCCGATCTCAAATCAATCTTCGAAAAAGTAGAAGCACCCTTTAATTGATCAAACAAATCTTCAATTCTTGGTAAAGGATACCTATTCTTGATTGTAATCCGATTCAATTCACGGTAATCGATACACAATCTCATAGAACCATCCTTCTTCTTCACAAAAAGAACTGGAGCCCCCCAAGGCGAGGCACTTGGTCGAATAAAACCCTTTTCAATCATATCATCCAACTGCTTCCTTAATTCTTTCAATTCAGAAGGAGCCATACGATAAGGAGCTTTGGCAATTGGACCAGAACCAGGGACAAGATCAATAGAGAATTCGACATCACGCTTGGGAGGAATCCCGGGCAAATCTTCGGGGAATACATCAACGAATTCTCGAACAATAGGCACATCTTCAATACTTGGCAAAGAGGTATTTGAAGAAGTCACAACACACAAGAATGCTTGGTAACCCTTTCTAACCATACTTACCAACCTCAAAGCGGAAATTAAAGACACACCTTTACGGGGATGAGATCCCTTATAGGTTATTCTAACACCTAAAGGACTCTTTAAGAAAATCTTTTGATCACGACACTCGAACCTAGCATGGTACATAGCTAACCAATCTATACCTAAAATAATATCAAACTCTCCTAGAGGAAACTTAAGGAGATTCGCGGGAAAGATAGAACCCGAAATAGAAATAGGTACATTTGGATAAAGGGTTGAACAAGAGATAATATCTCCGGAAGGTAAGGATATGGGAGTATCCTCACTAGATGTAGGCTTGATTGATAATTTACTAGCATAGGTTGATGACACAAAAGACATTGAAGCACCGGTATCAAATAAAATAAGACACGGTTGCTCTAAGATTGAGAACATACCCGTAATGATCTCGGGATGAGCCTCGGCTTCAGCACGGCTCATGACAAAGATTGAACCCTTAGGCTTAGGAGGAGGAGGCAACTTTCGATCGGGGCAATCCTCGTAACGATGACCACCCTTTTGACAGAAGAAGCAAATGTAAGGTCGGTTGTGACATGCCACACCGGGATGGAGTGGTTGCCTACAACGGTTACACTGACGACCTTGAGATGCATAAGGCCTATGAGCCACATTTGAAGTAGCTCTAGGAATAAAAGGAGAAGGATTCCTTGTATTAGCATTGGAAGAAGGATTAAACCTCCTCTTGTTAGCATAGGAATTAGAAGAAGACTGAATAAACGGCCTCTTCCCAAAGGCATTCGGCCTAGGAGCATAAGAAGGAGAGGGATTATTCAGTGAAGCTTCATCCCTTATAGCCTTCATTGAATTTTCAGCCCACGAGGCATCGTCGTAGAGATCTCCAAAGGATGCGGTACCCCTTCTCACTTTACTTTGGAGAACGGCATTCAACTTATTACGATAATAGAATGCACGGTCTTCATCATCACGAATAAGTCTTGGCGCGAAATGAGCGAGCTTATTAAACTCCGTCGTAAAATCTTGAGCCGATAGGTTGCCTTGCTTAAAATCTATGAACTCCTTGAGCCTTTGCTGTTTAAGCTCCTTAGGGTAAAATCTACCCTCCACAAGAGCTTTAAAACAAGCCCAGTTGAAGTCCTCTTCAAGAGTTGCGGTGGCACTTGTGATAGCCCACCAGTTGTCGGCTTCCCGCACTAGAAAGTGCTTTGCTATCCTCACCTTGTCCTCCTCTCGGACTTGGTAAAGATCAAATTGCTTTTCCATCTCACGAAACCAATCAGATAGCTCCGTGGGATCAGGCTCTCCACCATATGGCACAATCTTACTCCTAGCAATTTGTCCCGCCACCCAAGCATAACCACCTTGTTGATTGTCCTCCCTTCTAGGGTGAACTTGGTGGGCATTAGCTAAAGCACTTGAGCAAGAGCCTCCATCATAATATTATCAGCTGAACGCGGTCTAACCATCTTCATAAGAAACAAAGACAAATTAAGTTATCCTATCAATTAGCAAAAACAAATAGACTACCAAATAAAGTCCTTAACTTCTACCCAACTCTCTCATTTATTATTTCAAGGTCAAGTAGTTTAAGTTAGGGTTCACGTGTGTGCGTCGGGAGCGATCAAAGCTCTGATACCAACTGTGACAACCCTCGCGAATGCGGAAATATAAAACATACAAGCATGTGAAATAATATGCGGAAATACGGTATTTTTAAAAACCTTTAAACATGCAAGATATATATAACACGAGGTGTGTCAAAATGTTACAAACTAAATACGGAATATACAACAAAGAGACGAGGTCTCTTAAAATGTTAGCAAAGAACAAGTGTTTAACAAAACTAGCTACTATCGTCTAGAGGTGAACTTCCAGGGACAACGCCCGCTAGCTCACACCCGAACCCCAAAATATCAGATCCAAAAAGTCATCCATAGCATGCAACCTGTTCATCCATGAAAAACATGAATGCCACAGTCAGTGGGGAGTAACTCCGGGTTCTCCCAGCCATATTACATCAAACGTACACATAAGGTAATACGAAAGTAAAGCATGCATATATATATATACATGTGAGTTGCGATAAGAATAAATAGGCAATCCGAGATATAAAGACAAGATCATATAGAAATCAAATCCGTAACCATCATGTTATTCCAAGACTCGGGATAGACACTCTTAGGCAATCGAATACGCTCACTAGGGCTTGCATCTCACCGTTAGCGGTATAAGATTGATAAGATTGAGACTCGACAGACAAACCAGTCAAGTCATGCGATGATCATAGTAAATACAACATATTGTCATCCATTCACGAACCAAGACAATGACGGTGTCCAATCATGCAATGACCATGAACTATATCATGAAATCACGCATTCAAGAACGACACAAGACGACAATCTCACGGTAAATGAAACGCACTAGCATCGTGTACATGGCAAGTATGATTAATAGGCATCCACGGGATCACATTTCCCTGAACTCATACGCGATGCTTACATTTCGCCTATGTAGACACATTTCCTCCTGGTAGCACGACGATAATAATACGGTACTAGTCTAAACCTGGCCAGGATCTTGGAATATAACGTTTTCCGATTCGACGTGCGATAAAACGTTTCGCACCCACGACTCGGTCTTACACTAGACGCCGAGTACCCCAAATTCGGTAGATCAATTCACGAAAGAGGCGGAAAACGAGCTCAAGCCTCATAACATGCGGTACGCTACATGCAAATAACACCACCTCGCAAGTACACAACATTTGACGGCCGGGTCGATCAACGCATAGCGTTCAACTCCCAACAACGTCGTCATATGCCCACTACACATGCATTTAAGCAGTAGGATACCTCTCCGTTCCGACATTCCAGCCTTACGAACGGGAAGGTAGCCAAGGGAATGAGAATACAAAGCACAAGACAAAATAGTGCTCAAACCGACTCACTTGTAAAAACCGACTCAAAGTGGGAACATATCGAAAACCGTCACAAAGCATGTGATACATGCGAAAGAGATATCATATAACCAAAACATGAATATTATAAGATCTTACGTAAAATTTCACGGTAAACGGATCATGCGAACTATTATAAATTACGAGTTTTAGAAATCGTAGGAAAAATATACAGCCGTGTTCCAGGCCGGGCTGGAGACCGGCGGCCGGTGGGCCGGCTCAGAACACAGGCAAAAACTCAAACACAGAGGAAAGGGGTCTGGGCCGGTCAGTCGACCGGCGGCCGGTCGACCGGCTCAGGCAATCATACCAAATCAAAGCTTCCTTCACTGATGTGTTCCAGGCCGGTGGGTTGACCGGTGGCCGGTTGGCCGGCCTAGAGCACCACTTCATGCAAAACCCAGTTTCAGAAATGGGTTTCTGGAGTGTTCTCAGCCGGTGGTCAGACCGGCGGCCGGTCGACCGGCTGGGAGCACTTCTTCACCCGTGAGCTTTGCTCACTTAACCAATTCAATCCAATTCTCATATATACTTCTAATAATCATCAACAATCAATATATATCATCAATATTCATCATATAACATCATTTACTAATCATAGCATGGATTCTAATCTTCCTAATCGTAATCTAATACGATTTTCTAGCATATAAACATGTAAAACACGTAAGTAATACCGAGTAACCCTTCACCGTTACCTTTGAGCGTCTCTAATGATCGTCAAGCTCCTCTTCTATAAGGAAATAGTCTTTGTCGAGATCTTGGAGGTCGCCACCTACAAATAGATCGTAAAAAGATGAATAAAGTTCATCTTGAGAAAGACGGAATGCTTAAAAAGCGAGAAAGACGATAATTTTATTATCAATACGGATAGAGGAAGGTTAGGGAAGAAGAATAAGACGAACTTACGTAAATTCTATCAAGTAACGAAGAAGTTACGTCGATTCCAAAATTGAATTCAAAGAGGGAAGTTGCTTAAGGAAGAAGAAAGAAAATGTGTTTGATTTTTGTGTTTAATGAAGAATTAGGTTAAGGAGGGAGTTGAGTGAGTTGTGTAGGAAAAGTAAAAGACGATTTCCAAAGTCCAGAAAAGTCAAACTAGACTGAAGACGGCTTTTTCATGGAATCTCGCAGAAATCCCAAATACGAACTCGGAAATTCAAAATTCGACTCGGAACTTAAAATTATAAATTATAACTTAAAATTACTGAAAAGGTTTCGTAAAATATTTCTACTAGAAAAATAGGGTACATTTCCGGGTGTTACAGATCTTGTGACCTTAGATAACTTTATTGCATGATAGTTGATTTTATCCCTATCCCTGAACAATAATCCTAGTGAACCTGTGACCCTAGACTTTTAATCTCATTGTTTTCAACCTTATTAGTTTGTTATTGCTTATTTAGTTATTACTTATTACTAGTTGTTATTATTATTAGTTATAGTTGTTATTGTTATTGTTGTTATTTATTGTTGTTATTGATTTCTTTTAGTTTAGAACTCAATCTCAAACCCCGAAATTGTTACCTTAGAGACGAACTTAGTTTAACAGATTAGAATACTACCGCCTCCCTGTGGATTCGATACCTTGCTTACCGCTGACTATTAGTTAGTAGTGAATTAGCTTTTACTTTGATTAAGGTGACGCGACTTTACCCTTATCAAATTTGGCGCCGTTGCCGGGGAGGCAACAGTTTTCTGTTTGTTTCTACTTAGTTTGTCTTTTTCGTCTCAGGGAACCTAAGTTCCTTGAGACAGTTCTCCTCCTTTTCTTTAGTTTTTGTTTATGCCCAGGTGTTCTAGGTCCGTTCTCGTGCCCTACGATTCCGAACCAGAGAAGACTCTCCGGTCTAGACGAAATTTTTGGAAGGAAATTCAAGAAGCGGAAGACTTGAGTACGCTTGAAATAGTTTACGCCGAATTCGTTGCAGAAAAACCGTCCTTAGAAGAGGATACATATATTTCTGCACCTACTACAACCATGCCTACTCTAGCCAGCTACTCGGAGCCTACCGTTGCATCTATTCCCAAGGGATTTCAACTCCCTACCACGGGTAATAGTACTTTTGAGATTCGTCCATCTTATATCTCTTTGGTGGAGCGAAACATGTTTGGAGGGAGCCCTACTGAGGATCCTGCTAAGCATATGGAGAAATTCACTAACTATTGTTGCTCTATTCCTTTAACGGGTGGGGTGACACAAGATCAGATCAAGTTGGTGTTATTTCCCTTTTCATTACGAGACGGGGCAGAAGATTGGTTGAGTGAGTTGGATATGGCTGCACTTGGCATCACCGATTTGAATTCTTTGGCTCTTGCATTCTACAAAAGATATTTTCTGCCACAGAAAACCAATGCCATTAGAAGTCAAATCACAAGTTGCAAACAAGGTCCCCAAGAGAACTTTAATGAGGCCTGGGTTCGCTTCAAAAAGCTTGTCAAGTCTGTTCCACATCATGGTTTTGATACTTGGTTCCTATGCAACCAATTTTATAATGGGTTATATGACGATCAGAGGACATTGCTTGATTCTGCTGCCAATGGGAGATTCCAAAATAACACTACCGATGCCAATGCTTGGAAGCTAATTAATGAGATGGCTACTCACACTGCTGAGTATGGGAATCCTAGAGGTAATGTGAGGAGAGGAGGTACGGATAATGCAGTTGCAGCTCAGTTGGAGGCATTAACTGCCAAAATTGCCGAGTTACAAACTTCTAAGTCCTTGGAAAATAAGCAAACGGTTCATGCCATGGTTCAACAAGAGCCAACCTGTGAAAGATGTGGTACTATGGGACATAATGCAGTGGAATGTATGAGTACGGTTGATCAAGTGCTTGCCTTTCAATCCTTTAAGCAAGGTTCACCGTACTCTAACTTTTACAATGAAAGGACAAGAGAGCATCCCAATTTCTCCTACCGAAGTCAGAATGTTCTTAATCCTACCCCACCACCACCTCAGCAACAAGGTTCATCTTATGTGATTCCTCAGAATCGCAATCCTCAAGGTAACTTTAACCGTTCCAATCAAGGTGGCCAAAACTTCCAACAACCTCCACCTCCACCACCTCCAAGTAATGATATGGCGGAATTGAAAGCCATGTTGCAGCAGAGTCTTATGATCCAACAAAAGCAAGATGCTCAGATCTCACAACTGATAGCTCATAACAAGATGGTTGACACTCAAATTGCCCAATTGGCAATTCAAAATCCACATAAACAACCGGGTAATCTTCCTCCTCAAGGACACCCTCCACATGAACAAGTCAATGCCATCACTTTGAGGAGTGGAACCCATTACAAAGGCCCTGAAATGATAAGGGATGAAACCAATGAAAGCTTGGAAGTTGCTGATCAAAGTTCGAAAAAAGGCGAAAAAGAGGCTGAAAACAAGGTTGCTCGATCGAGCAATACCCCCTTGATCGATCGAGCAACCCAGAAAATTTGCCCAAATTCTTCTCGGGAAGTTTCTGAAAGCTACAGTACAGCAAAACTCGATCGAGCAACCGCTGTGCTCGATCGAGCAACCCCTGATTTGGATGAAAAGTCTTCAAATTCATCTTCCAAAGCCAAAGAAGCCGAGCCCATTGTAATTAAACTTCCTTTTCCTCAACGCCTACATAAATCAAAGCTCGATAAACAGTTTGGGAGGTTTATGGAGGTAGTGAAAAATTTACACGTGAGTGTACCATTTACCGAGTTGATCACTCAAGTGCCGGCCTATGCAAAGTTTTTAAAGGATATATTGACAAGGAAGCGATCCTTTAATGAAGTGGAGACGGTTGCATTTACTGAGGAATGCAGTGCTGTGTTGCAATCAAGATCACCACCTAAGCTAAAGGATCCAGGGAGTTTTTCTATTCCTTGTAATATAGGTTGCTTAGCAATTGATAAGGCCCTTTGTGATTTAGGGGCTAGTGTTAGTGTTATGCCATTTTCTATATGCAAAAAGTTAAATATGGGTCAACTTACTGTTACAAACATGACCTTACAAATGGCCGACCGTTCTATTAAACACCCTTTAGGGATTTTAGAAGACGTACCGGTTAAAGTAGGGAAGTTTTTCATACCAGTTGACTTTGTTGTCTTAGATATGGCTGAAGACACCCAAATTCCTATCATCTTAGGACGACCATTCCTCCATACTGCGGGGGCGGTTATATATGTTAAGAATGGGAGACTTACACTAACAGTGGGGGATGACAATATTACTTTCAACTTAGAGCATTCAATGAAACACCCCATGCTAGAAGAGACATGTCATAGGATCGATATTGTGGATTTGAATGTTGATGATTGTCTCTCTTTATGCTTGAATAGGGATCCTCTGGAGATCGCCTTAATTTCCAGCACTGCTGAAGCTGGAAGCTCACGGAGTAAGGCAGTAGTTGAGATGAAAAAACTGCTGACGGGAAAGGAATGCAAGTTACAAAAGGTGTATAGCTTAGGTAACCCCCCAAAGGTTACCAAGGTAATGACACCTGAACTTGAACCCGACTGATGAGCAGTAGTGACAGTTCGTCACTACTCCCCCATTTTGCAGCTGGTTTGGGGGAGACTATTATTCTATACAGCTGGTACTATCTATCCTTGTACTTTCTTTTATAGTATTTTCTTTTAGCTATTTCCCCTTTTCCCTTTTGTTAGTAGTGTCCTTTAGGTTGCTGATGTTGGTTGATTGTGTGATTGCTGTGCTGTAAACGTCACAATGAGGACACTGTGACATTTAGGTTTGGAGGAGAGTCTTTATTTATGTTGTGGGTTAATTTTAGAAAAAAAATCCATAAAAATTGAAAAATTTACAAAATCCAAAAACATGTTTTTTATTTTATTAGGTCGAGTCTTGGTAAAATTGAATAACAATGATGATAATTCGCATTGTTTCTGCATTTGAATCCCAAATAGGTTATCCATGTACATTGTTTTGACTTACTATTTTTGAAAACAAAGCTCATAAGTACAAGTCTTGACCGTTTTTGACATACCTTATGCTAATTAGATTTGGCCAATTTTTGCTGGTAAACCACTTAAAATTCTGAGATCTATAGAGCTTCCTACGCCAGGAGCATCAATAAGCTGGTCTCATTGTTTTTAGGCTTGAGTGTGGTACTCCTTGTGGAATATGTAACATTAAATTGCATAAGTGTGACATTCGTTTCTTGATACTATACGCGTTCGTTTGATAAGTGCATGAGGAAAGGTGATTCTTTTTGTTCAAATAAGCCTCACATAGCCAAAAAGACTTGATTTTATACCCTTATTATTGAGTTCTTATGTTTAGCCAATTTGAGCCTTTTGTAGCCTGTTTTACAAGTCATATAATAGCTACATTCCTAGAACTTGCCTACCTTATCGGGACAGTCGCAGTTGCATGTTTTTCTTATCTACTTGTCTACTATGGTTGGGTCGGGATTTCAAAAAGAATATCAATTGGGTGTAGCAAGTATGTTGGCAATTGTGTCATTTATTTCCTTTGTTGAGAAAAGTTGTGAAGCAAAAGAAAAGAAAAAAAAATGATGAAGAAAAGAAAAAAAAAAGATTTGATTTGAAAAAAGAAGAAAAAGAGAAAAAGAAAAAAAGAAAGAAAGAAAAATTTGTTGCTTCATTGAATTATTCAAGGGAAAATGAAAGGGATTATACTAGAGTCTAATGCATATTTAGAGAGCAATTTCGATCTCTCTCTTGCGTTGTCAAAGTTTAAGATGATTTCTCTAGTCGGTGTTGGTTTGTGCTAGTCTTGTAGATTTGTTTTGGTAAGTGTCGCTGCGACTACCGGTCTTAGCCCCACATTTCCAAACGTGCCTTGGCACAACTTTATTTCTACCTTCACCCATTAGCCTTCCTTTTTGTCCTGATTCATGTACTTTGTAGCGAATGCGTATTTGTTGGGGAAATTACTATCACATTAGAATGCATGCATGTTTCATAAGTTGAGTGAGTGTTTCTATTTCTTTCTATCTTCACAAAACTCACCTTTACATAAACTTATGAGTGCATGAGTGAATCCGCGAGAATCCGACAATTTGAGCCTTGCAGATTGAAAGGTATTTGGTTTTTGTCTATACTACGGTATCATGTAAAATCTTGGATTATGAGCTGCGTTTTCTACTTTCCCGTGCCTTTGAATTTGTTTTATTGGTACAACTTGGTCATTACTTTGTTATAGATATGGATAGCTTGGGATTTGTATGTGCATTAACATTAGCTTTGAGTTTTTCATTCACCATTTGTATGTTTGTCTTTGTTTGTGTCGAGTGCTTTGCTTAGGGACAAGCAAAGGATTGGTTTGGGGGAGTTTGATGATCATTATTTATATACATATTTTATGCCTCCCTTAGACGCATTTTACTCAATTTACCGTCTTTCCTTGCTTATTTCTATGCTATTTTAGCTAGAATATCGATTCTGCCACTTTTGTTATGTTTTAATGCAGATTGGATGCATTTGGAGCTTTTTGAGATGATATAGAGCATGGCGGGGTTGGATCGTAGAAGCTAGGCACGGGAATCGAGGAAGAAAAGAGAAGAAATGAAGAGAAGTTGAAGAAACGAGCTAGAATGAAGGCTGCTCGATCGAGCACACCTACAGTGCTCGGTCGAGTCGCATTGTGTCCTTGCTCGATCGAGCAGAGTCACCTTGCTCGATCGAGCAAGCTCTATTACGGCGGATTTCTTTTATTTTCCTTAACTTTAGACCTAATTAGTTAGATCTTTTGTAATATAAAAAGGAAGCTCGTCTTTCTTAACTAGATATTCAGATACATGCTTTCTTAGGCTTTAGAATACTTTTAAGGTTTAATTCAGAAACCCTAGTTTAATTTACTTTGCCTCCGGATTTATTTCATCAAAGACGATTGTCTTTAGTTCAACTTGTAATCGGTATTCTTCAATCTTTCTTAGTTATTTATTTAATTGCTTTCTTGTTCTTTAATTAGTCTTTGTTATTCCTTTCATTGTTGTTAATCATGTTTACTTTAATTATTATTGTTGTTATTTATATTATTATGAGTAGCTAAATTCCTTTCTAGGGTTGAAAGATGATCTAGGATTGTTAGAAGGGGTAGATTAATTGATTGAATTGCAATTGCATGGTTATCGTTTGATTATCGTTTTAATTCTAGTTGTTTGATTACTGGCCAGGATTAATTAACTAGTCTTGCAAATTAGGATTGACACCGACCGGGTTAAGACTAAGATAGGCTACGATAATTGAATAGAACTCGTTTAATGATAGCGACCGCATGTTAATCGTAGATCTAAAGGGCATAATTGAATCGACCGATCTTGTGACCTTAGATAACTTTATTGCATGATAGTTGATTTTATCCCTATCCCTGAACAATAATCCTAGTGAACCTGTGACCCTAGACTTTTAATCTCATTGTTTTCAACCTTATTAGTTTGTTATTGCTTATAGTTACTTCTTGCTTATTATTAGTTGTTATTATTATTGTTATTAGTTGTTATTGTTTACTTTAGTTGTTGTTATTGATTGCTATTAGTTTAGAAACCACAATCAAAACCCAGAAATTGTTACTTATGAGACAAACCTAGTTTAACAGATTAGAATACTACCGCCTCCCTGTGGATTCGATACCTTGCTTACCGCTGACTATTAGTTAGATGTGACTTAGGTTTACTTTGATTAAGGAGACGCGACTTTACCCTTATCATTGCTGATGTTGTTGTAGCATTTCTTTGTCTTCGCAGCTTACTCTTGTTTTTCTTGTGCTTTTCCCAGTCCCTCCACGCTTTTAATTTGTTTAACAAATTATCGTATAATTACTCTATGCAAATATCATTATTACAAATTCTCAATCACCCTATGTACCCAAAAAAACAAATTTACAACTACCCTAGTCTAATGGAAGTCAGACCTCAAGATGTCTTAGTCTAAGTAGTTAAAACAGACTTATTCTAGACAATAAGTCCCATATTCGAATCACCATACCCCTTTATTGTAATGCGACTAAGTGGACGATTTGTTAAACAAAAAATTATGCCCTCCATCTGGGTCAATTGATGTCCTTTCATTTTGGCACAAAGACCAAGGAATAAGTGGGGGACCTTTTGTGGTTTCACTTAGTGGATAACAAGTGGACAATAGTCTCATTGGATAATCAAATTACTCATAAAAACCCTTCTTAATATAGAAAGGACAACAATTTATTGAGACACCCTAAAAAAGAATAAGACAACAATTGACCGGGACGGGGGAGTAAAACTAAAGGCGTGGTAGTGTGGGTCATCCCAAGTTAGCCTTCAAAACCTCTATAACCGTTCATGATGGACTTTAAAACATTTGTAAAAAAAAAGAAGAAGTAAAACATGCTAACTAAAGATAAATAATACAACTCGGTCTTAATTCTTTATTTACCTTTGTTAGACTCAAGGCGACCGTCATCAATCCCCAGGCAGCATCCCAACTCAACACAACATATCATCATCACACCTGCTCAAGATCTACTCAGCATACGATGAAAATATCGTATGGATCGCGGTAGATAAAATAAACAACAACGGTCAGTTTACATGTACATAACCGATCATATGAAATCACAATATCATCATCACACATATCTGGTGCCATTAAGCAGCGCACCACGGTGCCATCAAAAAGCACACCGTACCACCAATCGTTGTGCCATAAACAAGCACACCGCCGTGTATATGGCACGTCGTAGACACAACGGACCATACCGCAACAGCTCACTCCCAGACCCATGTCATACCACGTGCATTGTCTCCTCCATGGCGAGAACCATGAGGAGCGACCCACATAGTCTATGGAGCCGGTTTCTCGTAAACACTCCATATAAATATCACCTCCAATACACCAATATATCACAATCAATCACCCAAACTCCAATTAACATGTCACAATCATATCATAATACACATCAATTAATCACATACACATAAGTCAAGTTGGATTAACCTACCTTTTAACAAAGAACAATCAACATGCAATCTCAAGAAATGAAGCTAGAAGTCCTCTTCTACAAAGTCATCACTTACAATAACACAATAATAACCATTACTACTAATTACTACCAATGGCAACTAATTAAGACTAATTACAACTAGCTACAACTATTTCCCCAATTCTCAAACTAACAAGGTGTTGGACCAATTTCATAGTTTTGATAATGACATGTGTTTACGTGATAATATGTTTTACTCGATATATCATATGCGTGTAATTGTGTGCTTTAGTCTTATTATAGCTAGCAAGAATTATGAGAAGAAAGATCAAAGTTAGGCATAACTTTGATAAAGACTGTGAGACAAAGTTATAACAACTTCAGGAATAACTTTGGAAGTTAACATGGAAGTTATAACTATCAGTCATAACTTTAAAGAAAATCGCTTCAAGCAAGATCTACCTCAAACAACACAAGACTCAAGATGGAGGGTCTTCGTGATCAAGATGAAGAGATGATCAGTATACTGAAGATCTTTGTGAAGATTAGATAGTATAGGTCGTCATTCGGTAACCATTCCATTCGAGAGATTTTATGTTCAAATTTATAGCTTTAGCCTATGACTTTGAATGATAAATATTGATGCATGATTTTGGAAATAAAATGTTTTGAAATGTTTTCAAAAGTGAAAGAGTATTTTTATATTTATCAAAAGTTTTAATAGAGAATATATTTATGAGATTCTATTGGTTAGTAATACAGCTTATGGGTTGTCATGCTACCTAGGGTTTCTAATATATTCTATCTCAATTTGTTGTTAACCTAATTAGCCCACCTAGTGTTTGAGCCACCTAGGGTTTCGTGGAAACCTAGGTTTGTGCCACTTAGGGATGCGTGCCTCCCAGGGTTTCGTGTAGCTTAGGAATCCGGCCTCCATAGGCTTGTTTCCCTTGTTTACCTAATCTAGGATTGTACTATATCTTTACAACAATGTTTTGAGATATTAAAGATAAATATATTTCTATAAGATAAACCAAATAATATATTGAGATAAAGATATTTCTAAAAGATAAGCAAATATTATTTTATGATATTAAAGATAAATATCTTTCTTAAATATTATGCTAGGGTTTTAAATTTACCATACTTCTAATACCATAAATACTCCTTCACATATCAATTGGAAAATACACGACATACACGAAATAAACAACAATCACACGGCTACATATTTACTTGTGTTGATTTTCCAAAATCGTTTTTAAAAGAAAAACCTTTGAGCAAAATATTTATTATTTTTAGAGTTTGTTTTTCAAAAGAGTCGTGCATCAATTATTATCAATCGCTTGAGTGAAATACGTTATTGGATAATAGTACATCATTATAAGCTTACAATTCTTTAACGGGAATTTGTGTGAGTTATATTGTACTTTCTTATTAGCGTAAGATAGTATAGAGTATTTAGCGATACTCACCTTGAGTTATAATCATAGTGTTGATTATACGAGTGGGTTGGTAATTTTTGTAATCCGTAGAAAGGTACTAAAAATTATTAATCGAGAATAGTGGATGTAGGTTTCAACGTGTGAAACTGAACCACTTCAAAAATCGTGTGCCTCTCTCTTATCTCTTTACTTTTCGTTATTTCGTTATTCGCGCTTACTTTGATTAATTAATTAGTTGATTTTAATTCATAAGATCAAATAATTAATTACATATCATATAAATCGAAAAAGTGGGGCTAGTTTTTAATACTCAATTCACCCCCCCCCCCCTCTTTCGTATTCGATCAATAGACTCTACACAAGGTCAATAATTATAATCTAGGTCAAATTATCTCCAATCTCATGCTAATAAACAATATACTATAATCTACATCACTTTTGAAGGGTTTGGATTCCAAGTACCTGGAGGGGGAAGGGGTGAATTAGGTACTATTTTAAAATTTTCAACTTAATAATCTTTATTGATTAAAGAAAGTTGATTGTCTTTGTGAGGAATAAGTAGATACATCAAATGAATTGACTTATCAAGAGTTTATTACTTAAAGAGAAAGTTGATGTAAACTGTATGTGACAATAAGTCTGACTGTTACTTGTTCGTCTTAGCAAATGAATTAAAGGTTATAGAACGAAGCTGACAGTATTTCGGACTGTTGCTTTAGAATAAAATACTAAATAAGCAAGTAAAGCAAATTGCAGCGAAAATTAAATAAACGAGAGATCAACACAATAGTTTTGAATTGGTTCGGCCAACTCTTTAAAGTCCTACGTCCAATCTTTTTCTTCTTGATTCAATTAAGTGGTCTACTCCGACTACTTAATACCCTTACAACAAAAAGGACCAACAACCAACTCCGGTTGCGAAATGAGCTTAAGACTACTCCGTCTCAAACTCGACTCTCTATCTAAGAAAGTTACAAGATCAAATTCCCTGAGTTTTTTTTCTTGTGAAAAGAACGAAGGCGAATTCATTAAGATCCAACTATTCTAGATATGAGAGTACAATACTTAAGGCAACAACTGTCATGTCTGTGATTTTGAAGACTTCAAAACATTTTGCAAAGCTTAAAAGCTTGAAACTTTTAAAAACAATTTTGCAATGAAATGTGTTTCTTTTCTCTGGAAAGTCTTAAGGAAATGAGAGATGAGTGCTCTCTATTTATAGAGGAAGAAATGATTTGAAATGATTAAAGAAATGCCTTGAGAGAGTCAACTCTCAAGTCATGCGCGCAAAAGAGATGTTCTTTGAAAAGGATTTTCACAAATGAGAACGTATCAAAGACAATAAAGAAGGTGAGCTGCTCAGGAAATCAGAAAAGAGTTTTACCCTCTGATTTTCCAAGGGTGAAAATCATAAGATTAAGAGACAAACCAAGTTTTGCTTTTTTGTGAAGAAAAGTTTGTCTATACAATTTTAAGGAAGAAGCTTTTCAAAAGATTCATTCTCATCCCTTTTCAAACAAGTTGCACATCATTTCAGAATAATAGAAACTCATTTCCAAATCTAAATCGATTGAAGCTTTCAAATTTGAATGATTAAAGAATGTCAAACATGAGCAACAGTAGTGCTCACTATTTCTAAATAAAAACAGATGAGGCAACGATTGCAAGGATTGTTGCAGTTGTAAGTATCATACTCTTCTATCTTTACAACAAGATGACTCATTACAACCCGACTTTCTTGGGTATTCAAAACTTCATCAACACTTCATCAAGCTTGATTAAATCTTGCTTGAAGATTCATAATTTTCCTGAAAACTTAACTAAGAGGCACATATTAATTAGGCATGTCATCGTCAACAAACTAGTTTAAGAAATTCCCCCTTTGATGATGACAAGCCTTAAGAAAACATAATCCTAAAATTATGTTCCCCTTAAGTTGGTCAGTTCAAAGCAAATACTTTGACCGACTCAACACATAGAAGTATGACAATAATAAGCATATGGCAAACAAAACCAAGAGAGTTAGATACCAAGATAATTCTACTAGGCAACAAGTAAGAGTTAATCAGTGATATGCTCATCTAGTGTGTTTTTTCATTTCCTCCTCTTGACATCATTGAAACGGCAATGATACTCTTCTCGGACACAAAATATTCATGCACAATATATCATAAAAACCACACTAAATAGGCTAAAATAGCAGTTTCAACAAAACAAAGGTTTAACAACAAGGTTAACCAAGTTCAACAAGACAAAACATAGATTAATCTACACCACCATTAAAGAAAAGGCAAGTTTAAGATATGTGGTGAAGGGAAAAATAATGCAAGTTTTTTAATTTACACCACCAAGGCAAAAAGGGACACTATCCAAATCAAGTGATAAAACATGGTAAGGCAAACGAACGACCCCATTGTCTTTACCACCACCCACATCTACCCCTTTGAATAAGGAGCCACTTTAAGCACTTTGGATGTGGTTTAGTTTACATCCTCCAGCTTTTCTTTAATAACTTTCAACAACATTTTCACTAAATTTTCCATATGATCATACAATCCTTACTATTCCACACTTTCTTGCACCAATCCCTTGGCCTTCAGTATGATCGAAATCGAAATTCCATAAGTCAAGTGAAAATTTGCAAATCGAAATTTTAATTACACTAAATTGTAATCCAAGTTTAGAATGAGGAGAGAGAAAGTTAGAGAGAGGTTGCTCTAAGTTTCTAGGATTTTATGCTTTCATTGCAATGACAAAGAAAAAAGGACTTACTCATTCTAATAACTCTTCAAGTAATCAAAATATTAATACATCAAGTAATAATAACAATAGTAAAAAATTTATTAATCAAACACAAACCATGATTCTAGTAACAAAAATGAAAATGATATGAATGGTAACTCAATAAGGCGTGAGAAATTGAGAGGAGGTTAGATTCGGGTTGAATCTACACAGCAGAAAATTGTGAATGCAATAAGGGAGGTTCAAGATCTACTGACTGTAGAATCTCAAGACGTTCGAAGGAAGGACGATGAAGGTGGTTGGACAGAGGTTTCATCGAGGGGAAAGAAGAAAGGTACGCACAGTGGAAAATTGAGCGGTTTAGAACCTATTGATGAGGAAGAGAAAGTTGAATCGAGTTCAGGGAAGGTGCTGAAGTTAGAATTGGAGGATGTACAAGATGAGATTGAATATTGGAAACAAGCTATTTTTAGCTATGTGCTTGGTGCTATTCCTCTAAGAGAGATAATGAAAGGATACTATGTCAAATATGGAAAGAGTATGAGATTAGTCAGATCTCCTTTCTTTCCAATGGAATTTTTGTGGTAAGGTTTGCTTCTCTTGAACATTAAATTTGGTATTGAAAAATGGAATGTTTCTGTTTGATAGAAAGCCTTTAGTTTTGAGGGCCTGGAGTCTTAATTTAGGATTTTTAAAATTGTTGTTAAGTCTGTGCCTATTGGGGTTAAGCTAGTACGGATAGATCTTAAGTTCTGGGGTTCTAAATGTCAGGAGAAGTTGTCTTCGTTAATTGATAAGTTTATAAGGATTGATGAATTAACGTTGCAGAAATATTTGTTGGGGTTTGCGAGAATTTTGATTGAGGTAGAAGTAGATCAGATGTTCCCTAGTAGTATTAGGTTTGAGGATGAGATGGGGAAGGAGGTTGGTGTAGTAGTAGAGTATGAGTGGTTACCTATTACTTGTCATAATTGTAAGGGAATTGGTCACACTACTGCTATGTGTCGAAGGAACGAGGATGTTCTGAAGCATGTTATCCCTGTTAAGCCAAAACAAGTATGGAAGCCAAAACAAAGGGAATTAGAGAATATGAAGGTGCATTTGAAGGAATTTCCTGTCTTGGGCACTAAGCATGTGACTGCTATTCCTGATGGAATTCAATCAGTTTCTAGTACTCTTTTAGTAACTCATATTAATCTGAAGCAGCGATCGTTATTTACTTCTGCAAGGATTTTGACAAAGATTACTAGACATGAATAAAGGCTAGGAGTGATAAGTGAATATTTGTATGATTTTAACCCCCACTTTAGCTCGGTTTTGAATGTCATTTGTGCTTTGTTAAGCCACTTTATGAGCTAATATCGTCTTCTAGACGAATTCTTGTGTTCTAACCTGTTTTGTAGGGAAAGTGACGTTTCTACGCCCTTTTTCTATATTCCCGAGCATTTGCCTAGAACCCGACGATTCGAAGAAGCAAGCTCGACCATATCAAAGGCATTTCAAGAAGGTTCACTAATTCGAAAGAGAGAAGAAGTAAAGACGGTTTCGTAGTTGTCGGAAGATCAATCATTTAGGCGGAAGAATTCATCGCTTTACATCAAACCCTATCAACAAACCCGACTCAAGAGGTCAAGGGGGATGTTGGAAGTCAAGTCAAAGCAAAGGGAGATGAAGCGTTAGTCAAATAGTTCTAGATGACAACTTACCCGATCGGGCTAGTGTGTACCCGATCGGGTATGTGTGCTGCTTCGAGCATTGCAGCTCCTTCATCCTACTTTTGTCCTATGTGTTTAATGCCCGACCTCTTCTCCACGAAACTCTAATACTATAAATAGATGCTCTAGCCCTCATCTCATACACACCTTTCCTTACAATCCTCTCCTCTTCTCTTCTTACATTTCCTCTTTAGATTAGGAGGAAGGGAAAACTAGTCTCTCTTCTCTCATTTTCTTCTTCTTTAATCTTTAGTTCTTAGGTTATTTCTGTCCTTTCTACATCAAAACTTTAGTTTAGATTAATATGTATTTCATCCTTGTAATCTCCTTTGTGTGGTTCAAGTGTTGTAATTGGTGGATCGTTTATTATGTGCAAGGATTTTCTATTATTGTGTAACAACCCGAAAAATACCCAATTTTTCTAGTAAAATATCTTACGGATACTTTTCAGCAAACTTAAGTTTTAAAATAGAATTTATTGTTTCAAGTTGAATTTTGAATTTCCGAGTTCGTATTTGGAATTTCTGCGAGATTCCATGAGAATTCCGTTTTTAAGTCAACTTTGACTTTCGTTGACTTTTTCCGACTCGCCTTGTAATTTTGAAGACCGAAATTTTATTTAAAAAAAATAATATTTTTAATTTATTTTTATTAAGATTTATTTGGATTTATGATAATTTAATTTAATTATTTTGAATTTATTCGGAATTAAAGAGAAGGTTTTACGGTTTAAACCCGAACATCATTTAACTATTTCCGAGCCAATTTAAATCCCGAAACAAACCCGAAACCCGACTTTGGCATGAGTCACACGCCCCATGTCATCTTTTTCCACTCACTTTAGATATTTTCATTCTTTCGATTAAACTAATACAAATATCTATGATATTTGTTACTTTATCGATCCGTCAACTTAAACTCCGCAAATCGCTTCAAAAACAGACCCGATTCTTCTACTACCACACGGCTCTTCCACCCTCTCTTAAGACTTGATATTTTCTTTCTTTTGATTACAATAACATAATATCTAGATATTTAGTTTAATTAACTTAATATATAATTATATCTAATCAAATTACCATAGTATAATTATTAAACCCGAGTCAATCCTGTAACAACAATTTCAAAACCCGACTCATAAATTCCTCTATATATACACGGCCCACCCATCCATTACTCACCACTTATCTTTTCATTTTACACTAAATCAACTTAATACCTTTTTAATACTTTCTTTAATATAATCAAATTCGTTCTTGGTGTTCTTCATCGTTCTTCATCGTTCTTCGTCGTTCTTGAGCAAAATCGTCACAAAACCTTCATTTCTTATTCAAATCCGTCCTAACTTATATTTCTAGAATCTCCTCTTCGCTCTCCATCTTCAAGTACGGTTTATTTTCAATTCCGACAAAATCGTTTTCAACACTTTAATTATGGAAAATCAAGTTTTAATTCTAATAATATTATTCTTGTCATTTCTTATAGGAGAGGATTTTGAAGACGAGTTTAGTGACTCGTATATTTTAGGAGAAGACTAGTAGACGGGTTTTTCTTTACTTCTTATTTTGGTGCTACTTGATTTTGTGCTAGCTAAGGTAACGATTCCGAGTTACTCGACGAATTAATGTTACATACCTTTGTTTTCTTTTGTTTATGTTCATGTTATAGTTATTTATGATTTTTAACTAGTAACATGATAAGTTGTTGTATTATTATGTTGGATGAATTTTGGCATGTTAAGTGTTCTTGACATATTTGATGATTTGTTCATAATCATGATTTTTGTATGCATGATGGATGAATTGGTTGTTTAATATGGATGTTGTTAATTAAAACATGTTAGAAATAATTTAGAGTTGATGTTGGTGGTGGCCGTAGGGGGGCGGTTTTGGTGGCTGGAAAGCCGAGCCAAACCAGGCCGGTTCAGACCCGGTCCAGCCCGGTCTGGTTGGTCCGTGTTTTGGTCTTTGGGTTTTTGTCGATACTTGATTGTTTTGTTGTTGTTTTGACGGGTTTTAAATATGTTAAGCATGCGGGAAATATTAAGAAACGGTTTTTAGAAATGATGACCAAAACCGGTCCAAAATGAACCGTGGGTCCCTTGGACTTGTGACGGTTTTTGAGTATTGTTATTTTATCGTGTTTTGTAATATTTAGCAAGTGGGAAATTTTAATAAGTAAATTATTTAATTAAAAGCTTTTCATTATATTATTATTTCTCACAGGTTAGAAATTATAATACGAGATTTTAGTTTAATTTGATATCATGTAAGTCAAGCGGGTTTTCGTATGGATTAATAATTCACATGTTAGAAATAGAATGAAATAGCATGAAATGAATGTGATATTCGTATGTTCAAGCCTCGATGGCTAAGACTCTGTTTCTAGCCGGTTTGACCAAACGGGTTTGGTCAAACTAAGATCTAGTCAGGCCCGTTTTGACTGATGACCCGTCGCGGGACTCGGGTCGGGGATTTGTCTTCAGGTAAGGTTTTATTTAATGCATGAATGAATGAGCCTTAGTAGATATGAGGCGATATGATATTTGAATATGATTTATATGCAATTAGTCACATGATAGGAAGTTTTTCCCGTGACTGTTGGATTGTGTGATATGTGTCGTGTTGGCTAAGTACCCATAGAGAATTATGAGTATTATGGCGTCTTACCATTCTAATTCTAATGAGTATTTGGACCTGACATTGATAGGCCCTTACTATCTTAACGGTATATGTTCACTGTTGTGATAGCTTTTGTGTCTCGGCTTGGTGGGTTTATATCCAAGTCGGGGCATGGCTGCCATTGCTTCCAATTTGGGGAATGGAGCCAGCTTAAGTACTAGCCAACCCTTTGGTGGATCTCCTTAGGGGTACTCATGTGATGAGTCTTGGGTGCGATGTTTTTCCGCACTTCTCTGGTCTGCGCAGTCTAGGATTAGGGTAGAGTTGTATCTTGGCCATGTTATTAGGGTAACCTCTGAGCTAAGATATGTGCTTTGTATCTGGGCCATGTTTTAAAGGTAACCGCTGAGCCTAGATGTGTGCTTTGTATTTTGGCCATGTTATTAGGGGAACCGCTGAGCTAAATAGATAAGTAATCCACCTTCAGGGTATAGACTCGAGTTACAGAAGTCTTCTATTGACTGTACTAAGAACTTATTCCTGTTTGTAGAAGTATTGGTCTTTCATGTTTGTAGGATTCTATGAATCTTAGAAGGTGAGATGCAAGCCGGCTAAGGTTGATAGAGTTTGGATTACCGGTTGTTAACTGATTCACATGATATTATGTTTGATTAGGTTTTGAGTGTATCATGGCCATGTTAAAGGTAACCTCTGAGCTAGCATACCAGCTTCCCTACCTCGGGTTATCAGGTTATATAAGGATTCCCATGAATAAAAAGGCATTCATATGAGTAGGTTATAGTTAGTAATGTATCATAACATGAAAAGAATATCGTATATGTTCAAGGTTGTTTTTCCATATACATCTCTTTTATGTTATTCATGTTTTATTAAACTCGACATTTAGTGGCTTGGGAGAACTCGGAGTTACCCCCCACTGACGGGGGCTTCCGTGTTTTATATTTAATGCGGTTGGCAGGTGTTTGATGCATGATTGGGTACATTGACGAGCTAGCGAGTGAAGTATTACCTTGGACCTATATTCGGTTCTTAGGATTGTATTATATTATACACTCTTTTATTTCCGTATTTATACGGGAGATATGTCTCCCGTTTTAGACACTTCTTTTGTATAATATTATTTCCTTTTGTTATGAACCCTTTTCTTTAAGACACCTTTGTTACGATGAATATATTTAATGATAGGTTCCGGTTTTAAAATTTACCGATTTTCACTAAAGTGAACCTATTAGAAACGTATTCTCATCTTTTATTTATTTAAATTACTTGTTTATCTTTCCGCAAATTTAAGGGTGTCACAGTTATCATTATCGTCATTGATCGTCATATAGGTATTTCTGTTTTATCCTTTGTTTAATGCTCTTATTGTTTTCCATTTGATTGTTATTCGCTTTACATATTGTCTTAGATTCATTTTAGTATCGTTATAATTGCAATTTCATTTCTTAGATTATCAATTAGCGTCGTTATTATCGCCATATAAAGAGTCAAAATCAAATAAACATGTCAATCCTAGTTTTCATTGTTGATATCATCTTAGATTTAAACATTATCATGAGTAAGTAGTCACCTTTCTAGGGTGTAGGGTAGCCATGTTAGATTGATTAAAAGATATTAATTGGATAAAGAAATTATGCCTTTAAACCGTTGTGTCTATGCATGTTTGGATTGTAACGATAGTTAACGACTTCTGGCCGGAAATCATCGACTAGTATGGAATTCTTTTTCAAGGTAGACATACGAGAATTGAATAGACAAAGCATGACATGGTAGATTAAGACCTAGTAAATCGCCTAAAAAGCCTGCTAGACCATCTGATCTATGATTGTAATGAACACATCATTCTTACGAACTCACAATGAATTATTTGCATGTTCCAAATCCAATTTCATTAATATGTTAATCTACATGTGTGAACATATTTCCCTAGATGCTTTTCATTACTTGCTTTATTGTTTTCATTTGTTTTTATTTTGTTTTCATTTATGCTTTATATTAGTTTAGATATCAAAAACCCAAAAACCCAGAAATCATTAGATAGAACCCAATTGCGAGACACTTCACATTCTATAGGAAACACCATCTCCCTGAGGATCGACCCCTACTTCCCTAATTACATTAATTTGTTATTAGCCTAGTCTGGGTAATTTATCTTTGTATAGGGCTCGCGACAGGCCTGATCAAATTTTGGCGCCGTTGCCGGGGAGCACGGTTTAGTTTTCCTTTTTTTTGTGATTTTTATCGCAATCAGTTTTATCTAGTCTTTAGGAACCCAAATTCCTTTAGACCTCTCTTGATTTTTCATCTTAGCTTTTCAATCTTATGCCCAGATCTTCTAGAATAGGGACCCCTATCTCTTTAGACCCCAATCTAGAAAGAACTCTGCGTAGGAGACAAAAGCTATTCAACGAAATTTCAAAAGCTTCTGATACTTTAAGTTTAGACCATATTCGTGAGAAATACTCGGATATTTTATCTAACCTTGAAGTAGAAGAAGATCCCTTCACATATCCATTCACAAAACCAACCAAATTTCAAACAACACTCCATCTTCATCCAAACAAAAATGGTTCGATTTTCTGACTATTCCAAACCCACCGCAGAAACACTTCCAAGGGGTATTGCTACACCCCAAATCGAAGCCCAAAACTTTGAAATCAAACCTTCCTTCATTAACCTCATAGAAAGAAGCCAATTTAGTGGCAATGCCACATAAGATCCCAACCTTCACATTCAAAACTTTTGTGACTATTGCTCCACTATTAGACAAACTGGAGTCACCCAAGCGCTAATTAGAGAGATGCTCTTCTCATTTTCTTTGAGAGGTAAGGCAAAGTTGTGGATACATAGCCTTGATAAGGTTACATTAGGTATAACCGATTGGGAGAGTTTAGCTCTTGCCTTCTACCAAAAGTACTTTTCTCCAGAGAAGACCGCTTTGTTGAGAAGTCAAATCACTAGTTTCCAACAAGGGGATGATGAGAGCCTATATGAAGCCTGGGAGAGGTACAAGGACTTGCAAAGAGAGTGTCCTCATCATGGGTTAGATTCATGGCTCCTTGCCATCACATTCTATAATGGATGTTATATAGAGTCCCGTCGTATCCTAGATTCTGCTAACAATGGAAGATTTGATCAAATCAATGTTGACATTGCTCACACTACCATTGAATCCATGGCAATTCACGATTCTCAATATAGAAATTCCCGCTCCATACCATCGAAATCTAAGCAAGAGGACCCCACTTTGACACTTTTACAAGCTCAAGTATCCCTTCTCACACAAAAGCTAGAACAAATTCAATCCTTTACATCTCAACAGAGTGACAATGGTGTAAGTAAAATTGAAGCCATGCTTCTGCAATTGGCTCAAAGGCAAGACACAATGATAGCTCAATTCCAAGAGAGCGATCAAGCTAAGGATGCCGCTATCAAATTGTTGGAAGCTAAAATTTCCCACTATGCCTCTTCTAATACCTACCAAGAGCAAGGGCAGCTGCCTTCACAATGTTACCAACCTCACGAAACTGTAAATGCCATTTCCTCGAGAAGTGGTAAGCATAATGACGAGCCAGTGGTTGTTAATGTTGAAGCTAAGGTGCCCATGTCAAAAGGGAAAGAGCCCGAGATTCCTATTGAGATCAATGTCCCATTTCCCGAAAGATTAGCAAAGCACAAGGAGGAGGCAAAGTATGGTAAATTCGTTAACGTCGTTAAAAACTTACAGGATAGTGTTGATTCTTTTGTAGGTGAGCATACTAAAAGCACTACTGCTAAAAGTGCTAGAAGGGGCTATTCTCGGAAACGTTTGGCTTGGATGGAGAATGTAAAGAACGCTATGAAGATGAGTTTGGATGATAGTGAGCTTAAAGATAAAGGACGATTTCAAAGAAAGAAATGGAGTCTAGCAAGACTTTTAAATTGCGCTTCTCGGGAGGTAACCCGTGTTCCTTTTCTTTTTGCATTTTTATTTTTGTATTCCCTTTTTCGTTGTTAGGATTTGTTTTACAGATGAAAGAGTCTTTGAAGAATCTATAAAGATCTTCCTTGTCAAGTCCAAAAGACTAGCTTGGGGGAGTCCGCGCTGACTAGTAAGCTTCACTCTCCTTTCATTTTTCCTTTCTTCCCGTTAAGCATCTCATTGCATATTTTGTCTTTGTGCTCACATTGAGGACAATGTGATGTTTAGCTTGGGGGAGGGATTGCATTTTCCCATTTTGCATTTTAGTTTATCATTTTTCCAATTTTGAATAAAAAGAAAGAGAAGATTTTTGAGAAAAATTAAAAATTTCTGAACATAATTGAATGCTTTTCATGCTTTGCTCGCTTGTTTACTATGTTATCATGTTACATTTCGCAAACTTAGAGCTTTCAAAAGATAATGATTCAATATTCATTGAATTGAGCATACATGGGGAAGTCTTGTACACAGTAGGCATGGGATGAATCTATAGATGAGTACGCTTGATCTTGACATTTGGCAAGTTACATATATTGTAAGGTAGAACCTCCTTAGACTGGTACATCTATACCCAGTCTCATTTAGGTGTGTGTAGTTATCCTTGTGATGTGTGTCATGTTTCAAAACGAAAAGTATTTGTAACACCGGGGAAATGTTTTTTTTTTACCCTATTTTCTAGTCCCAAAAATATTTACTGGATCTTTTAACAAATTAAGTTTTAATATAGAATTTAGGTTCCGAGCTCGAATTGAGAATTTCGAGTTAGTATTTGGAATTTCCGCGAGATTCCATGAGAATCCCCGTCTTAGGCGTCTTTGACTTTTCCTGACTTTTGAGTAGTCTTTGACTTTTCTGACTGTTGAGTCGATTTGACTTTTGGTTGACTTTTTCTGTTAAAATTATCAATACAATTGAACCTATTTCATTAACACAACACCAAAAACATTTCTTATTCCTTAAGCAACCAAAACCTTGCCTCCCTCTTTGATCCAATCTTTGGATGATCGTAGCTCCCTCGTTTCTTGTCGGAATTCACGTAAGTTCGTCTTATTCTTCCCCTCTTAGCTTCCTCTATCCGTATTGGTAATAAAATTACCGTCTTTCTCGCTTTTTAAATTATCCGTCTTTCTCAAAGTGAATGATATTCATCTTTTATTATCTAATTGTATGTAGGTGGAGACTAGGAAGGTTTAGAATCGATTAAAGACGCGTAAAGGTAACGGTGAAGGGTTACTCGATATCATTTACGTGTTTTACATGCTTTATATGCTAGAATTCGTATTTAGAATACGATTAGTAAGCTTTGGATTCATGTTATTGATGATGATTGTTGTTAATTGATGATTTTTGATGATGAATATTGATTGTTGATAGTTGATAGAAGTGAATTATGAAAATTGGAAATGATAGAAATGGTGTTGTTGTTCTCGGGTGGACTCGTGCAAATTCACTGCACCGACCCTTTTTCGTAGAATGATCATATCTCCTTTGTTACTTGCTTGTTTTGGGCTTGTAACCATTCGTTGGAACCGTAAGAGGATAAGCTATCACCTTGACTTGGAATTTCTGCATCACCATATAAAGAACTCTAGTTATGACCGTTTGAAGTGGACCCTTGTTTTAGTTAGTTCCCAAACTTGTGTTTTGTGTGTAGTTGTGCTCCGAGCCGGGGTACCGGCCGCCTCCCTCCACACCGGCCTGGAACACGGCTGTATTTTTCTTATAAAATCTCTAAAACTCGTAATTCAGATTAGTTCGCATGATTCGTTTATCGTATAATTTTACGTAGTGACTTATAATATTCATGTTTTGGATATATGATATTTCATTCGCTTGTATCACATGTTTTGTGACAGTTTTTGCTATGTCCCACTTTGAGTCAGTTTTTACAAATGATACGGTTTGAGCACTATTTTGTCTTGTGCTTTGTACTCTCATTCCCTTGGCTACCTCCACGTTCCTAAGGCTGGAATGTCGGAACGGGGAGGTATCCTACTGCTTAATTGCATGTGTTAGTGGGCATACGACGACGTTGTTGGGAGGCGAACGCTTTGCGTTGATCGACCCGGCCGTCAACTGTTGTGTACTTGCGAGGTGGTGTTATTTGCATGTAGCGTACCGCTTGTTATGTGGCTTGAGCTCTTTTCCGCCTCTTTCGTGAATTATCGACCGAATTTGGGGTACTCGGCGTCTATGATTGACCGAGTCTTGGATGCGAAACGTTTATCGCATGTCGAATCGGAACACGTTTATTCCGAGAGTCTGGCCAGGTTTAGACTAGGAACGGATATTTAAATTTTTTTTATCGTGTTGCTTTATCAGGAGGAAAAATTAGATCGGAAATTAGTCTACATATACGAAATGTTTGATCGTGTATGAGTTCAGGGAAATGCTTATCCCGTGGATGCCTGTTAATCATACCTGCCATGTACACGATGCTAGTGCGTTTCATTTACCGTGAGAGATGTCGTCTGTGTCGTCGTTCTTTGAATGCGTGATTTCATGATATTATTCATGGTCATTGCATGATTGGACACCGTCAATGTCTTGGTTCGTGAATGGATGATAATATGTGGATTTATTGTGATCATCGCATGACTTGACTTGGTTTGTCTGTCGAGTCTCAATCTTATCAATCTTATACCGCTAACGGTGAGATGCAAGCCCTAGTGAGCGTATTCGGTTGCCTAAGAGTGTCTTCCCCGAGTCTTTGAATAACATGATGGTTTCGGATTTGATTGCCACATGATCTTATCATTATTTATCGAATTGCCTATCTATTCTTATCGTATCTCACATGTATATCTATATATGCATGATTTTACTTTTGTATTTCCTTATATGTACGTTTAAGGTGATATGGCTGGGAGAACCCGGAGTTACTCCCCACTGATTGTGGTGTTCATGTTTTTCATGAATGAACAGGTTGCTTGCATGGAGGGCTTTTTGCTTATGCTATTTTGGGTTCGGGTGTGAGCTAGCGGGCGTTGTCCCTGGATGAAACACCTCTAGACGTTGTTTAGCTAGTTGCTAATTACTTTGTCTTTTGTTAACACTTTGAGAGACTACGTCTCTTGTGGTATTTTTATTTAGTTTGTAATATTTTGACACTCCTCGTATTTTTCTACCTTGCATGTATAAAGGTTTTTAAAATACAGTATTTTTCGCTATATAATTCACATGCTTGTATGTTTTATATTTCCGAATTCGCGAGGGTTGTCACAGTTGGTATCAGAGCTTTATCGCTCCCGACGCACACACGTGAACCCTAAACTTAAATCACTTGACCTTGAAATAATAAACGAGAGATGGGTAGACTTAAGGACCTAAGTTGGTAGTCTTTGGTGTACTTGATGTTTGTTAGGTTCTAACTTGTTTGTTGATTGTGTTGAGTGATTTTATGTTTGTTTGTATCTACCGTTTTGAGGTGGATCAATGTGTTACCTAGAAAAGTATCCTTTACCGAAGATTGAAGATTGACAAGCCTAATTGAAGTGTATTTCTTCCTCATCTATGAATTCTCTCGTCCTTATTGTCTTATGCTCTCTTCCTTCTATCTTGGTGCTTCCTTCTCTTCCAACTTGTTTGCCTCTTGGAAATTACTCTTGATAGTTCCTCCATTTTACCATTGGTATCCTTACCTTCCTCTTGTAACATTTTTGTGGATGCCACACCCTTTTGTTTGTGGCATATTGTTCTTGGTTGGAAGAATTTTAGACTTTGTGGACTATTAGTGTTTGTTAGAATGAATTTGTGATTTGAGGAAAATGGTATAGATCTAACTTCACCCTATGGTGGTGAGAGTTGGTATCCTTGAGGAAAGTATGGTAAAATATGTTTGATGATTTTAGTGTTTAAATGCTTGTCATGACTTGTATGTAAATAGTTCATGATATTCGATGGTGTAAGTTGAATGAGTTGGCTAGGACTTCTTAACTCATTAATAATTTAATCTTTTGGACTTAAAAGTGTAGTATTGTTTTGAAGACCATGCTTATGATATGTCTAATTGGTGTAAATGAGAAGCTTTAAATGATATCTCGAGGTGCGAAATACTTTTGAGGTTAAGCGACTTCTTGTGCATGGCTTCCTATTGTGTGTTTGTGAGTATAGGCTTGGTGGAAAAGCATTTGGCTATGGTCCTTGGATTTAAAGATATGATCTTATCTTATGGTATAGGAGACTCGTTTGAAGTAGTAAGGTTTCGTTGTAAGTTGAACCATATTACTTGAAGATTATAGATATGAGCGAGATTTGATGTTGTGAGCTATGATAGAAATACCTTGGGACGTTAATGATGATGTTTGGTGATGTGTACTTGATCCCCCTAATGAACTCGGGGCTCATAGACTTGAAAAGGACGAGAGATAAGAGGATATTGTTCGTCCTTCAATTAAAGAAACTTTGAGGTTGTGTTGAATATTTGAGCTAAAAGGAATGTTATTATCGTTGAGTTACAATTCCGCAATTGCGAATCCGTGTGATATGAAAGGATGGATGAATTGGGTTGGAGTCAATTTATCAAATCTAGGTGTACCTTACTTTGATGATTGTACGTGGTACGATGGTCCCTTGTAAGAGACCTTTGTTTGGAATGAGTTGCTTTACTATCACCCTAAGTCTGAAAGGAGAAATTTTGTGGATTAAACCTTAAACCTTTACTCGTGCCATCATTCCTTTTCATTTCCATTCTTGAATGTTTTTGTCAAGATTGATCTTTAAGAAATTACAAGCTCGTATTTTCTTTCTTACTCAGATATCTTCATAACTCTACTATCTGCTTTGTCTCTTCCTGAACCTCGTTTTCCTTTTTCTCCTTCGCCTTTTTCATCTTATCGTAGTCTTTAATGACACTTCCTAATGTTCCTTGTATCATGTTCTTTTATCCCTACTCTCTTGATAGGTAGTTTTTCTTATTAGCTAACATAAGGGTTAGTAGGTGTGTTTTGAAGAAGTTTCGAATATGGTACCTAACCGTCCTATTAAACTAGTTTCATGTTTAGATGATTATAAGGATTTGAGGATAAACTTAGGATGAACCTCTCCTAGTGGTTTTAGACTATGAAAGCTTAATGTTGCAATATCATTTTGAGGATCGAAATAAGCATAATGATAGTTGGTAGTTGTGGTTAAGAATTTTAGTGATTCTTTAAGTGTTACTTGGGAAATTGTGGTCTTTAAATGTTGGACCCTAACGGGAATAATTACCTTGTGGAATTTGGATTGGATTACCAAACTTGAGGAATATTGTCATAAGCGAAAACCGATGTATTGAGAGTTAGAAGGAGCTAAATAAATTGATTTACGGTCGCATTGCCCTATGATTGGCAAAAGTTAAGTGAAATGAGATTGTGTGACTAATCTCTTTTGAGGTTTGTGATTTAACTTTTCAAGATGAGAAAGTTCATTGTTAATAACTTAGGATAATGAATTTTGGAATAAATTGGATCAAAGGATTTCATAGTAAGCCTCTTTTACCTTGTGATTGTTAACGATCATGTTTCCCTAGATATAAATATTTTGTTGGTGGTTTCTAATAAGAGTTTTGATGAAACTAAGAAGATTAGAGTATGTAATAAATCTTTCATGTGGATTGTTAGTTGTGGAGTCTACCGTGCCGATGGAACTTAGTAGATTCTAATTGGATTCGAATAATTGGGATTTGTTACTCGAAGTTTCGTGATTATGGAATATTTTTGTAGGAACTCTGATGATTGAAAATGATGAGTTGCAAATTGGGTAAATTGCCTTCTCTTGAGGATTTGGTTTATTAGTGGAGTTAGTGATGTCGAATTCTTGTAGATCTTCCTGCCGACTTTATCTTAATCTTCCTATCCCTAAGAATTCGATTTGTTTTGTTTTTGCGTGTTTTGTTTATATTTTGTTATCGTGATTTGTGAACTTGATGTTCGAGTCACTCTATGTACGTGTAATGTCTTGTTATTTGATTTTATCTTTGAGAAAACCTTCATATTTTCATATTATATTTTGTAATTTAACTTTTCAAAGAAGTCTAAAGATGGTTTTTGTACCTCCTTTTAGGAGAAAATAGATTTCTTTCGCTTTTATATTTGGATTTTGCGTTTGGTTGGATGTTTGCACTTGTTATTGGAGACGTCTGATAACTAGTCCTGCACTGACTAACGTTGTTTTGAATTTCGATTTCACTATTTCGACTTTAATTTGATTTGGATAATTTGTGTTCTCGTTCGCGACGGGCACTTTTGAGATCCGTAAGTAAAGTTTCACACTTATGAAAATTCTCCTTAAACCGTTTTCGAGATGAACCTCGTTTCATAAATGTTTCCCTTATAAAAATTTTCGTATTAATTTTGAAAAAACGATTCTGTCCCCTTGATACTTTTTTTTCTACTCTCAAGTTTCCGAGGCGAAACTTTTTAAAAGGAGGGGTGATTGTAACACGGAAATGTACCAGTTAATTTGTTCGTAGAATATTTTACGGACAACTTTCAGCGAATTTTAGTTTTAATAGTAAATTTTATTTTCGAGTCGAATTTAGATTTTCGAGTTGTATTTGCAATTTCCGAGGGATTCCAAGAGATCCCGTCTTAGGCGAGTTTGACTTTGTTGACCGTTTTCCTTAACATATATACTACCATTAATCTATTTTTTCTTCACCAAACACAAAACACTTACTTCATCATAAGAAACCCAAAACCTAGCTTCCATAATCTTCCAATCTTTGATTCGTCGCTAATCTTTCGTTTCTCGCTCAAATTCACGTAAGTTCGTCTTATTCTTACCCTCTTAGCTTCCTCTATCCGTATTGGTAATAAAATTACCGTCTTTCTCGCTTTTTAAATTATCCGTCTTTCTCAAGGTGAAATATATTCATCTTTTATTACCTAATTCGCGAGGGTTGTCACAACATACCCGTAATGATCTCTGGATGAGCATCGGCTTCGGCACGGCTCATAACAAAGATAGAACCCTTAGGTTTACCAGGAGGAGGGGCAATTTTCGATCGGGGCAATCATCATAACGGTGACCACCCTTTTGACAAAAGAAATACACATAAGGTCGGTTGTAACATGCCACACCGGGGTGATGTGGTTGTCTACAACGGTTACATTGACGACCTTGAGGTTGAGCTTGAGGAGTATAAGGCCTATGGGCCACATTTGAAGTAGCTCGAGGAATGAAAGGAGCAGGAGCTCTCGTATTTGCATTAGAAGAAGGATTAAATCTCCTCTTGTTAGCATAAGAGTTAGAAGGAGACGGAATAAACGGTCTCTTCCCGAAGACATTCGGCCTAGGAGTGAAAGAAGGAGAAGGATTATTCATCATAGCTTCATCCCTAATAGCCTTCATGGAATTCTCGGCCCACAAAGTATCATCATAAAGATCCCCAAAGGACGTAGTATTCCTCCTCACTTTACTTTGAAGAACGACACTCAGCTTATTTCGGTAATAGAAGGCTCGGTTCTTGTCATCTCGGATAAGTCTCGGAGCAAAATGAGAAAGCTAATTGAACTCCGTAGTGAAGTCCTGAGCTGCCAAGTTGCCTTGCTTAAAATCAATGAACTCCTTGAGCCTTTGTTGCTTAAGCTCTTTAGGATAGAATCTACCTTCCACAAGAGCTTTGAAACAAGCCTAGTTGAAGTCATCTTCAAGAGTAGCGGTGGCAATAGTGATAGCCCACCAATTATCAGCTTCCCTTACAAGGAAGTGCTTTACGATCCTCACCTTGTCCTCTTCGCGGACTTGGTATAGATCAAACTGCTTTTCCATCTCGCGGAACCAAACTGATAGCTCCGTAGGGTCCGGTTCTCCACCATATGGCATAATTTTACTCCTAGCTATTTGTCCAGCTACACAAGCGTAGCTGTAACAACCCGAAAAGTACCCAATTTTTCTAATAAAATATCTTACGAGTACTTTTCAGCAAAACTTGAGTTTTAAAATAGAATTTATTGTTACGAGTCGTATTTTGAAATTCCGAGTTCGTATTCGGAATTTTTGAGAGATTCCATGAGAATCCCGTTTTTCAGTCAACTTTGACTTTCGTTGACTTTTTCCCGACTCGCCTTGTAAGTTTGAAGACCGAAATTTTATTTAAAAAAATAATATTTTTAATTTATTTTTATTAAGATTTATTAAGATTTATCATAATTTAATATAATTATTTTGAAGTTATTCGGAATTTAAAGAATAACTTTTACGGTTTTTAAACCGAACGTCATTTAACTATTCCCGAGTCGTCTCAAATCCCGAAACAAAACCGAAACTCGACTTTGGCATGAGTCACGCGCCCATGTCATCGTTTTCCACTCACATTAGATATTTTAATTCTTTTGATTAAACTAATAAGAATATCTTAGATATTTTCAACTTTATCGATCCGTCAACGGAAATTACGCAAATCGATTACAAAACAAACCCGATTCATCTCAAACCACACGGCTCCTTTCTCCTCTCTTAGGCCTTGATATTTTCTTTCTTTTCATTACAATAACATAATATCTAGATATTTAGTTTAATTAACTTAATATCTAATTAATTACCGTAATGTAATTATTAAACCCGAGTCAATTTCGTAACAACAATTTCAAAACCCGACTCATTATTTCTTCTATATGTACACGGCCCAACCTCACCATTACTCACTAACAACTTTTCATTTTACAATAAATCAAATTAAGATCTAATTAATCGTTCTTCATCGTTCTTCATTCGTTCTTCGTCGTTCTTCATTCGTTCTTAGTCGTTCTTGAGCAAAATCATCATAAAACCTTCATTTCTTAATTAAATCCGTCCTAACTTATATTTCTAGAATCTCCTCTTCGCTCTCCATCTTCAAGTACGGTGTAATTTCAAATCCGACAAAATCGTTTTCAACATTTAATTATGGAAAAATCAAGTTTAAATTCTAATAATGTTTTTCTTGTCATTTCTTATAGGGGAAGATTTTGAAGAAGAGTTTGGTGACTCGTATATATTAGGGGAAGATTAGAAGACGGGTTTCTTAGTTTATACTTCTTATTTTGGTGCTAATTGATTTTGCTAGCTAAGGTAACGATTCCGAGTTACTCGACGAATTAATGTTACATAGCTTTTGTTTCTTTTGTTTTTGGTTCATCTTTTGTTTTAGTTCATATTATGGTTACTTATGATTTTTAG